>JAZGTK010009575.1:0-17154 GCA_036877625.1 Ambastaia sidthimunki | reverse complement strand
GCATGGAGTGTGTGAACAATATTTTCCAACCACACCCACATTCGCGTGCACCTACGACCTTGAAAATAACATTTGCGATCTGCTCCAATATCTCCCCACTGCTTCCTTCTTCGATTTGGCTGCAATTCCACTCTCCAAGTTTTTATTTGTGAGTCATAAAGAACCTTGGATAAAATCAATATAACACTTTTAAATTCAAGTGTCTATCAGCATCCGTTGTACAGGAGCAACGGCTAAACATGCTAACCAGTGGCCCGCATCATCAGGCAGTTGTCAGATCCCTCGAGCCCAAGGGGATGTTGGGATGTCAGTCAGACTAGCTACGAGTCTTGCAGGGTTGTCCGTGCAGAGATAACACACATCTCTTTTCTTTCCCTAAAGAGTCAGAAAAGTGGAATAAACAGTGTTGACGAAGTCAACGGGATCTTGGAAACCAACCATTTCATCATGTTGACTTCTTTAAGCTGTGGGGAAAAAAGCTTTGTCAGGCGTTGGCATTTTACTGAGGTTGTGACAGATTGAAGCTAACTCTGGGCATCTGGCAAGATTTCGATTCTTTTTATGGAATTGTGGGTGCACAGTTTTTGCCAGCCCCTGTTGGCCTGCGTTGAATTGATAACAGTTGTCTGTAGGGTTATTCAAACCTTTGTGCGCTTGTTGCTGTCAATGGATTTGGGATAATGTTGTAAGCTTGACACCATTGTGTCAGAACAAGACATACTGTACAGTCCCAGTGTAAATTAAAGGAAATAACACATCTCAAGTTTCTCTCTGAAAATGCTTTTCACCTCTTCCTTTGACCCCAGCACAGAGACAAATTCGACCACTGAGGTAAATCTATTTCAGACTCTGTGTGGGTGAATCTGTTTTCCACCCCATGTCTTTCTTCTCGTCTCTCATTCTTTTTAACACCCACATTGCTGTACGTTATCATTGTATGACTTGAATGAAAACTGCCAAGCGTTTTAGAGTCTCAGCACTGTACCATCAGTCTCGGCACAAAACAGCAACTGGCGGCTTATCCTCACCTTTGTGATGTTCATTTTATGAGTGTTTATGTGTTTTCCTTTTCTGCAAACAACAAGGGTACACACTTTTTTCTTCCATTCTTCCCTTTGTGTCTAAGGGAGATACGGGCTTGTGAAAATGTGTCATCTTCTTCTCAGCTTTGATGCTTCACATCTCTGTTTTGTCTTGTTCTATCAACAGTCCCATGTGTAAAGCGAGTCCACACCTGATCACCTTTCTAGTTTTTATCCGGTCTCTGTTCCAGCTCCCCCAAGTGCCCCCCACCCCCGGAGCATTTGCCATTTCCACAAAGCCCCTATTCATAACTCAGAACATATTCAGAAAGAATATCTTAGCAGTGTTGACTCACTCTCTAGAACGATGCTGTCAGAGATAAATTGTTTTTTAACGTTAATGTACATTTAAAAGGCCTGGAAAATGACGTGATTGTCTCCGTTGACATGTAAATTCATTTTTCTGATTTGACATGTCATTGTTTGCATGTAACGATGTTCCCAAAAGAACGGTGAACAATTCCGAGTAGAATTCCCCAGCGTTACTGCATTCACGCAGACCAAAGTGTGAAAGTGAGCTCTCTTTGTTTACATTAAACTGCTTTGGGGCATCCAATAGATTTCATAGCTCAATGTCCCAGTGGAGCATTTGTTAAAGTCTAAAGGCCTGCAGAAAGGCTGAAATGTCTATATGTCTGCAAAGCTAAAAGGTGTATGATGTGTTAAATGAAGAACTTGGGCTCTTCTGCTTTTTTCCAAACAACTGCGAGCTGATTGTGCGTTTCAATTGGAGTGAGGTGATGAGTTTGAGGTGACCTTTCTGTTCATCATTCTCTTGGCTGAAGAAAGCTCTTCTTGGAAATTGCAAACATAATGGATGAACGACTGCTTGTGGCAGACTGGTAGAAGATGCCTTTTAACAAACAGGGCATAGAATAGGGTCTGAAACTCTAAAAAAAAAAAAGGTTTATTTTCTTTTTCAGAAAATGGTGATTATCAACATCATGTATTTGATTTTTTAAAACTGATCTTTGGTAAGAAGGTTGAATGATTAGGCTTAACAATGTAGTTAATACAATGTGTAAATACTGGAACTCAGTAATTTACTTTATTTCTACCATGCTTTGAAAAGAATCCAAATGATATTATGTCCTGGGTGTCATTTTTATTTATGTAAAATATTTTTTTTTAGGGAAAACAGACAGAATTGAATATTAATCAGTATCAATTCAACAGATGATGTCAAAATTATGACATTGTTGTATGGTATTTAATTTTCATAATCAATATGTATATACAATGCTGTTTTCTTTAAGCGTCCTTTCTAGCTTTGCGACTATGTAATACTGATACATCTTTTTGTATTAGCTTTAAGGGACAACAGGATTGAACTGGTTCGAGCCTCTTGGAAAGAACTGACCATCAGTATCAATGACGTTACGCTATCAGATGAAGGACAGTACACCTGCTCGCTCTTCACCATGCCTGTCAAGACTTCCAAGGCCTTCCTCACAGTTCTAGGTAAGACCTGGATCAGTCTCTGCCATCTTCATCAATCTGCAAATATAAGGTCGACACATATCACTGATCTGAGGTCAGTGTGTTCTTACTTCACAAGTTCAGGTCAATAAGAGAGTTTTACTCTGGCAGATGGAGCATTACATGTGTCACTGTGACTGTGTGATCAGACGAGCCTATCTTCCCTCCAAAAAACAGTTTCTATGCTGTCTTCCTTTTTATGATCTAAAACGTAGATGAGAAGCAATATTGCGCACACAGTTTAAGAAAAAAACACACTGTATGAAGGGACATCTAGTTAACATGATAGAGCCATATTGATTGAAATATTGATAATAATGAAGGCAAGAAGGTAAAACATAAAACATATTCTTTTAAAGTTACATATTCTTTTAAGTGTGTTTAAAGAATGTTCCAGGTTCAAAACAAGTTAAGCTCTGTAGAAAACGTCTGTGACATGCTGTGATAATTACAGACAATAAGTTTGACTCGTCCCTCGGTTTGTAAAAAGAAACAAAGTTGCATCAGCAGTTAAAAATGTGCAGCTCATTTTGTAAATATCCATATGCTCAAATGTCTGTATGCTAAATATTACCCAGCTAATTGTGCTTCACTGGTTGTATCTCAGGTGTTCCAGCAAAACCAGAAATCACAGGCCTATCAAGACCAGCCCTAGAGGGAGAAGACGTCACACTGACATGCACCACATCTGGCAGCAAGCCTGCTGCTGACATCCGATGGTTCAGAAACGACAAGGAAGTGCAAGGTAAACAAATCCCCCCGGATAGCCCCGAGCTGATCGCGCATGGTGAACAGTTGCGTATTGTTGTCAATACGCAGTGGTACATGGGTATGTGCTTATTGTGAATCTCTATGTGCATCTGTAGTATCTCTATGCCAGTATTTCAATTCCAGCCACAGTGTCCCGCACGCAAATATACAAAAAGTGGGACAGTATGGAAAGTGCTTTAATACTCCCCGTAAAAAGTTCTACCTGATTGGTCAGGGAAGTGGCAGGCCAATCAGATCAGCCCTGTTGGACCTGTGGTTGGGATAGGTGTGGGGAGAAGAACCAATCAGAAAGCAGCCTTCCCATACCATTCAACGTCTTAAGAAATTCTGTAAAACTAACTCTGGGATGCCCTAAAGCTGGACTTCCTATTTGTCTGAACAATTAAAATGTAAATTCTTGTAGTTGTGTTTGGTGCCACTTTTTGTACAGAAATTATAAACTTCAGCACTATTTAAAAGATTTTGTCAAAGGAATAAATTTTGCACCACATTCAAACTCACTTTGAGTCTGTGAATTGATCTATTGTATGATAGCGCAGAATAACGCTTGCAGTTCATCCAAACTTAAACCAATATTTTACAAGAAAAATATTGAAATGTGGTTCTATTGTCGCTGAGGTTTGAAGTCTGCAAGTGTCAGACAGAGGCCTCAGTCGACTGATGATTCGGTGGTAGCGATTGATGGCCAGAGTCACGATGTTCACATAACCCATACTTAAAGACTGGTGACGTGCTTGAATGTAGCATCACAGCCGGACTGCCTGTCACTCACTGCAATTCAAAAGAATCTCAGTCTGTGATCTGTTCTCACGAGGAGCATTGAATCTGTTTCTTGTGTCCAGCGGCAGTGCCAAACAGAATATGTAACGCGGAGAGATACCGCTCACTTTAGGAGATTCAGTGAGATACGAATCCTTGCGGATTGGATCATGTTGATGGATAGCTGACAGACTTTCAATGCAGGCTGTGCTTGCTTATGAAAGGCAATATTAGGGATAGTCAGTGCTTTTTAAGATGTGGGTTGCCTTTTCTAAACTGTATTAACTATACTCCACTAATTTCCTCCGGGCAAACCTTTAATTTGCTTTTTATGTTTTGTTCCACATTTGGTCTGTCTGGTAAATTCAGGCTTTGTTTTTGTGCCAAACCTTAATGTTGTGTATAGATTATGGTTTAAAAAATAAGCACCAATCATGTTTTCTGTGAAAAATCAAAAAATGTAGCACAATATAATTTAGACGTATAATTCTGATATATATTTTTAAATGCATGCAAATGGCAGGGGAAATGCCAGAGATTTTTACTGGCAGATTTTTTACCTAGAAACTCAGAAGCGCTGCAGAGGTTTGTTCTGGAGGTGGGTGAGAAATAACAGTTTGCAGTTTAGAGCGAGCGCAATAAACAACTAGGACTGTTAAACGATTAAATATTTTTACTGACTTTATTACATTAAATGCTGATTAATGAATCACATATTTGCGTCGAAAGTCTTTAAATAACCCATATGTAGACATGAAAGATATACATTGTTGCAGAAGGAAGCACTGAAGAGACACTGGACAGAGTATGTTCTTGTAATCTGTCTGCAATATTTTTTCAGTAGTTTGTCTGTGTACCAACGCAGACTGAAGTTTTTGCCCATTGTGTGGCATCTCATTATGTGACTTTAGACCCTTGTGTGTAGTTCTGTTTATTGTTATCTGTCTAGCTGCTTTTTTAACACCCTCTGTGAACTGTTCTCATTCTTCACTGCTTGCAATCCTACAGACTTGTAATTCTTAGATAGTAGAAGTTATTTATAACAGAATTTACTTCAGGTTGCATGATTGAGTTAATTGCATGTTTGCATGTATGTAATTGTACTAAATTGACAGCCTTATGAACAACATAATCAACAAAATCAATTCACAAAATTTATTCGTGGGGCGTTTTGCAACGGCAACATCATGGGTTTGATTCCCAGGAAGCACACACACTGATACAATGAATACTTTACATGCACTGCCGAATGTATGTGTAATATTGATATCAAATGCCTCGTTTTTACACAGTGTTGCTATAATAGAATATGAGAGGATTTCTTCATAGATATCAGATTGTTCTGGTACTTCTTCCCTGAAAATGGGCAACATTTTGCAACATTTCTTTACAGTTTAGCTCGCCTTTAAAAGAGGTGATCAATCTTCCTGAAGCATCAGTTGATAACACGCATGCAGAATAGCACGGCAGCGCTGCGGGCTATGCAAAGAGAGTGTTTGACTGACATTAGTGTCTATATTTCTGGAAAGGATCAGGCCACGCAGAGAGAGCGAGAGAGAGAGAGAGAGAGAGCTGTGCTTTCAGTTGCCTGAGCGCTCATAATAATCTGACCAGATTTTACGCTGCACCATTTTCCAACAGCAATTAGCATCCACACTTTTTAAAAAATTAATCACCAGATGTTGTATGTGAAATTACATACCGGGCTTTCCTCATATTGAACACCAGCAGGGGCCCGGATTCATGCAGAAACTCATAAATCACACATATTTTTAATAAGAGCGTGTTATTTATTAAAGCCCTAACAAAAATGTAGCAGAAAATACTGTGGTATTGCCATGGGTGTTTTAGATGGTACAAAAGTACCATAGAGTACCATGTAAATACCCTGGGGTATAAGAATTATTTAGTACCATGGTTAATGTGAAAACAATATAGTACGACCTTATAAATACAAAACGTGTAACATGGGGTACAATTGCAACTTTTTTTGTGAGGGTCACAGTTGGAAGATCACAGTAATTACAATCAATTCTAAACAATAGGGTATAAAATAAGGTATAAAAGTAGTTTGAAGTCATCATAAAATAAAATTGACCCTATTAATTTTAATAATCCTGGCCTGTCAACAATTCACATTTAAAAAAAAAAAAATCATTGTACTCTTATCAAATTGTAATAACTTGCTCTGCCTCTCAAACGACTGACTTCATTCGTAAATGCATCACATCACAGTAGTAAAACGGGTTACAAACCACAATTCCATTCTGTTTGTTTATTAGCCAATCAATGGACTCACACTATAAACCAACCAATCAAAGAGCACATTCTGTCCTGCTAGATGGAAAGCATTAGAGCGGAGAGAAAAACATAAAATCAAAGTTTGAAAGAAAAACTTGGATATTGGTTTGGTTTTGTTGACAAAAGCCAAGGACAACAATGAGGTTCTGAATGTTTAACTATATGTGTGTGCATCATAGTACAGACAGTATGTAATCTTCCACTTTATCTTGTCAGGTTATTCGTGTATTCATTGAGGTGCTTTCTAGAAGAAATCCCTCAGTTACGTTCATACTTGGCCATTTATTGTTGTGTTGATCCAGGGCTTTAGTAATACACAGATGGCTTTACATGGTATCACTGTCCTCTGAAAGACATTATAAAGATTCTTTTAATAACACTTCACAAGCTCAGAATAATGTGTTGTGCTTATTTCCAGCAGCTGTTAAATAAATTCCAGGGAACATGCTTTAGAGTATATTAGGGCATTTCTTGGGTGGGTGGATTGCTGGTCTGTTTAATGGTGCATTACCTTAAATCTGGGTTGTGCACCATTTAGAATTAATTAGAGAATGCCTTTTACATTACAATTCTGTTTCTGAATTAAAATTAGCAAACAGAATGCAAATTCATTGACTTTAATTATAAAAATGATGCAAAATAATTTGAGTTTATAGAAATAGGATAGGAATTTAATTTTACTGGAATATAAAAATATCACAACCTGTGACAAGGTGAAGTTTCTTGGGTTTTTAATGATGAAACCATGGATCATATCACACTTAGTAGAGCAGGACCATAGTTAATGAGATGAACTGCTACACCTGTGGTTACTCAGCCAGGCCACTTTGTGAACCTGAGGTTCATATATCTGCTGAGAAGGCCCTTGGGGCCACTTGATTAAAAGTTACTGCAAAAATGTGAAAGAGAAGTTAGTTCTCTTTTGAGAAAAGGTCCAGCATTATTCATTTAAATACTTGGTTTGGTATTTCTTCATTTTGTTTTATTAATATTTTTTGGAATTTTTGGAATTATTAATAACTTTTGGAATTATTATGTTTTGGAATTATGTTTTTTAAGCTTGAAATAAAAAAACAAACATTGGAAATAAATTAAGTTATATTTCAGCTTCTTTAACATGGTGTCAACTTTTGTCTAGAATTAGCAAAAATGTTTACTTGGCATTTATCACCCAGGTTTTTAAAGCGTCTCAATGAGAACAGTATAAACAGTATTAAAGTTAATTAAAAAATCTATTCTATGCTCTGATTGAATGCATTCTCATCATTTTTTCGTCCATCCATTCTTTCTTTAATAAAATTGTAATGTCCTAACAACAAAAAATATGTTGGCACAATTATATTTATGTCTACAAAAATAATTTCAAATCCTAAATGTTTGAATGGCGCTGTATTTATGACAATGTGTCACATGTATCATGATGAATTAATTCAAGTACATGTAAGATATGTGTAGTGTGATGCTGGTCTGATGTGTTACCTGTGACTCTTCTGAGGCAGGTCAGAAGGAGATCAACGCAACTGGCCGGTCGTTCTCTGTCAGAAGTTCTGTACATCTCAAGGTGGACAGGAAGGATGATGGGGCCGCCTACACCTGCGTGGTGGAGCACATAGCTCTGGGCTCCATGCCTTACCAGGTCACAGAGGTGCTGGAGGTTCACTGTGAGTCTTCATTTTAGACCATCTTCACTGTAGGCCACTTAAAATAAGGTTTACTTGGGCAAAATTATTGGTCACTATGTTTCTATATCACTATGTTTCTATATATTTTCTATTTAACTATATAAATTAAGTTCTATAGTTTTATATTAGTCTTTGCTTTGTGTTAATTGGACGCTTGTCTGTTCAACTTTGGTCTCTGTTGAGTCAACTCTCACCAAAAAGAAATGATTTATGGTCACTATGTCTCAGTATGAATAACTCTGAAGAGATACACGGCCTGCCTGGCCACAGGGTGAGGAATTAGTACTCAGTAATATTAGATTTGTAATTTTTGTGTAAAGTGTGAAAGGAAATCTCTTTATTCTTTCTGTTTTGTTTTCTGTATTTTGGTTTTCTTTCATTTGCTTTCCTTGGTTTCCTTTTTTTATTTCTTTTACTTTTCCATTTACTTTCCCTTCTTTCCCTTCCCTTACCATTTTTTCTGTTTTTGTTTTGTTTTGTTTCCTTTCCTTTTCCTTTTTCTTTCTTTTCCTTCCCCCTAATTTCTTTTTCTTTTTTATGTTCCTTCCTATATTTTCCTTGATTTTTTTTTACTTTTTCATTCCTTCCTGTTTCTTTCCTTATTTTTTCCTTTGTTTTACTTTCTTTTCCTTCCTTTCCATTTCAGATGCTCCTCAAGTAGAGATTGTTCACTCTGTAATAGTACCGCAGGAAGGACAGTACTTCAAACTGGAGTGTGAATCCAAGGGCAACCCACTGTGAGTCCGACTTTCATTTAATTATCTACGTGAATGTTGTTTGAATGTTTCCAGTCCTGTGATGTTGAACTTGTAGAATTGTCACGTCTCAAGGGGGTCCTTATCTGCATACTTAGAACAAAAAGGCAATAATACTAAATCAAATTTTGATATTTGGGAGAGATTTAGTGAGTCATATAATCGTTTAGAGGTGGTTGTAACTCTTTATGCGTGACCTTTCTGAGGTAGAGGACAAAACAGTAAAAAGTTCTCTCAGCAGAAAAGATAATAATTTGAGAGACAAATCTTGTCTGCCGCCCAACTGCTGAACCTGCCTTATGGCCCAAACAAATAAAATGACTAACTTAAAGGGACTGTTTGCTCAAATGCCTGTAAATTTATTTCATGGAACACAAACAGAGATAAATAAGATTTGAGAACCACGACCGAGTGGAAGACTTTCACCAAATCGCTTTTAGTCCTAACTTATAGTCTTACATCTTCAGTGTACTTAATGTAGCACAGGTCACTTAATTTAGCACAGGTTGACATAAATGGTGCTTTTATGATTCTGTAACACCAATAGTCACCATTTGCTTTAATTGAATGCGCAACTATATCCAATCTAAGCTAGACAGTAAGTATAAATGCAACTACAGAGTATAAATGCATCTGAGGCACAGTGAGTGCACTCGTACAGTCACAAACTAGACCAGTGGTTCTCAACCAGAGGCCCGAGAAACAATCCAAGGGCCAAGTCCTAAGGATGACTTAAAATAATTTTAAACAATTAAAACAAGCATTAAAATAAACTAAAACATAAAGCGGGAACAAAGAGTGTTATGGAGGGGGAAGGGTTACAAGGTCACCTACTGTTGGGTAGGTGGGAGGGCTTTTAAAATGTAAGTTTACTGTGTGTTGCATTTAATAGTTACTGGTGTATTTTTTTATGTTAACATTCTGTAAATTCAATAAAAACTTCAAAATTCCAAAAAAATAATATGCGAAAACAGCTAAAAATCAAGATATTTCTTGATTATGTTGTTTTTGTAACTAATATGCAACTAATTATGCCAAGTTTTAGAATATTTTATTGGGTAGAAATTGTGAGAGTGGGTTGGGGCTTAAAGTCAAAAAGGTTTAGATCCCCAGGGCTAGATTCTCTTTAATTGTTCACCTAATGTATAAAGGAAACCTAAACACTATAACATAACAAAGAAACACCTTAGAAAGGCAAACATAGTAATTTTATCACTAGAAATATTGGAAGGGGTTGGAATTTTAAGAGACTTAACCCACTTTACAATCACGCCTTGACTTAAAACACTGCCATTTACAGGCCAGAACCAGTTTTATGGACAAAAGATGGCGGAGAGCTTCCTGATGTTGAACGTATGATCGTGGAGGGCAGAGATCTAATCATCACAACACTAAACAAAACAGACAACGGCACATATCGTTGTGAGGCCAGTAACCACCTCGGGACGAACAGCGATGCATTCACCCTGTATGTATACGGTAAGTATGCCTGGTTCAGCACTAATCGCTGGAGGACAAGACATCCATATCTTTATCTTGTATTCTCATATGTTCTCATTCTTTATTTTATTTGGTCAAAGTTTACGTTATTATCCATCATAATCAGTATCAAAACACACACACACCCAGTAAACTCCTCCTGGCCTAGTTTACAAGCGTTCTGCGTGTTGAGAAGATGCAGGAGAAACTGCTAGTGACTGCAGTATTTGCCACCAAAGTGAGACAGAGCCAGAAATGATAAGTTGGTTCTCGGGAAACAGGAAGTGTAGCAGGAGAACAACACACAATTAGGGATCCACCGCTAATGCGGATAACATTTGTCAAGCTAAAATTGGATAGAAAATACAGAGCACTAGGGACAGAGATGGATTTGTAGCATAGCTTTTAATAGACCTAACAGGATTCTTTGAGAGAAATCATTTGGAAGTTATTTGTACTAAAGAGAATTACATGGGATTTGTCACAATAGTTGGGGCTGGAGTGTGTTGTTTCTGTGCCAGTAGAAGCTTGGAACAGAATTGCAAAAATAGTAATTATTTTAAAAACACTCTCTGGCTGCCATTGGCCAGACCAACAGATAGTCCTGCCCCAAATTGACTCTATTGGTTGAGGCAGTGTTGTAACATCTGGATCAAACAAACAATTTAGTACTACTAGCTTTGCAGAAATTAGAAATCTGTTTAGAATAAGCCTGCCATGACAACACTGATTGGCTACTGATTTAATGTAAGAAATCCTCAGCAAATTTTAAATGGCCAACAGAGAAAATAGGCTTTGACTTCATTAATGGTGCATTTACACCATCTACCAGCAGGAGCTGACTGCTAATCCTAAACCATCCAAACTCTGAACGCCTGACTTAAAAGATTGAGAACTGAAATTAACAGACAGGTGTAGAGAGAGAGAGAAAGAGAGACCCATTCACATGACTCATTAGCTCTGGTTCTAATTCATGGAGATGTCTGACTTCACCCGAGTGATATTTATTAAGCCCTTCCTCTCAGGATGAGTTGCCTGACTCGGCTCTCGGATGAACCTAATTTGCTAATGGTACGACTGCCAAGTGGCAATAAATGTCAGTTGAAATCACACAGTCTCTACTTATCTCCATTTACCAGCTTAATTTCCATTTATTAATGTGTCTGCTGGTGGGTTCACTTTATTTCTGGGGAAAGACAGAAATGGGAGTATCTGGTATTTAGAAAAGACAATAAATAAACTGTTGGATGGAAAACTCAGTTTGGTTATGTACTAGTAAGAAAATTGGGAAAATGGTTTTGGTAGTTATAATGATAAATAAAGTACCATCTAGATAGTCCCACCCCAAACTCAGGCTATTTTAAGTTTATCTTGCTGTGTTGGTTTTGCATATTATGCTGAAGAGAGGAGAATGTATTTTAACAGAAACAAGTGGTTTATCCATACAAGAAAAGAGCACTGACTCAATCTTAAATCAATGTCAGTTTGTTTGTTATCTCTGGATTAACCACACAATTTATAAACAACCAGTCATGAGTTAAAGTCTTAAGAGCCTACAGTGCACATACTGTAATACAGAAACCGTTCAGTGCTGCAGATTTTTTAGTTTGGTGGTCTGTAGCCCATCCACACTGGAAATATGCAGACATTAAGGAATCAAATGTCATGGAAATGGCTTTTTTCCCTATGAAATTGGTTCTGAATAAAAACTGGTTCTGGATTCCCAACCCTCTTTATCCTCTATAAAATCAATCATGCAACTGAAAGGACCTGAGCACAGTGAATAGCACATGTGCACAAGACACAGGAACAGTTGTGCTCCCAGGGGTGCAGGTTCGAATCTGGCCTGCATCCTGTGACAATTCCATATTCCAAGTGTGTTCCATATTAAGTTCCATATTCCGTAAGTCAATATTAAACATCACAAGGGTATAACAGCAATCCATATCCAGCAATATCCATAGCAAAAACAACCTAGACCTGGGGACCCCTAGAATAACTCCTACTTTTCAAGTAGCAACAACCCTGTCCATAGCCAAGCCAACTGCTTTGCAAGATGAGAAAATCTATGTATCTGTGTACATTCCCGCATGAGTTGTTTACAGCTGGGTGAGACCAGGTGTAATGTATAGTCTTATTGTACTCAGCAGTAAGTCAGCACATACGAGCCTCCCTCCGGCTGTTCTAAACCAGAGCTTCTCTTCTGACATGTAAATAAGCGTCAACGGTTAGCAAGTCTCACGGGTTTCATTCGTCCAATAGCTGCTGAACATTGTAAAATATTTATTACTCGCTTTCCATAATCAGGGTGTATTCACTACCAACCCCCTCACAATTAAAACAGAACGTAGGGGGAAAACAACTTTCATTTACCACACAAACATCCATAAAGTTTACGTCTGGGCACAGGGCTTTTCCCGACGCGGCAGATGAAAAGCTTCACAAGCCACTCGGCAGTCTGACCCCAAACTACATCCTTGCCAAATATCTCTAAACTGCTGAGCTGCATTTTTGTGTCTTTTAAGTTTTCTCTTCCTCTCCAGTCGTGGGTCTTATTTAAGAAGCTAATTATGTATCAGTAATCAGTTTAGCAGACACGCAATAGAAAAGGCCGCCTGAGACTAGTTCCACGCAGAGACTGATCAAAACAGCCGCTTTTGAAGTCCAGGCTGAAGAAACTAGCAAACATTTGTGTGTCTGATGTAGGAGTTAAGCATTAAACATTACGGAATACGAAGACCTGACCAACGAGAGAAACAGAAAATTAGCATCTAAATAAAGTTTTTTCATAGTTTTTTATGGGTGATGGAAAGTTTAAAAACGTGAGTCACACGCAGACAAGATCGTATCCAGATCATATTTTACTATAAACTGTTTTTTTTATCACGAGCATATCTTTGTGACATAGAGAAAATAATAATTGAATCAAAAATCAGTATACAGTAGTACAGTAGTTGGAATAAGACTTTCTTTGCAGTAATAACAATTTGTAGGCGACATCTGAAGGCATATTGTATTTGTCATGAAAATAATGCTATAATGCAAAATATCTTAATGGCCCTTTTATGAAGTTTTTAAAAAATAAACAGTTTTATGAGAATTATCAAAAATCTGTATTTAAAAAAAAAAAAAAGAGTCAGTCAGACTCTTGCTGGGCTCAGAAATAGCCCAACAATAGGCACAGTACACTTCAATGAGAATGTTTTTCTTTCTTCCTTTCTCACTCACTCTCTCTCTCTCTTTGTCGCTGTCTCTTCACATCACCCATACCTTTTTACATCAGACATAGTTTTTTTTGGTTGTACAAATTGGACTAAAAGGTTTTTGGTTCCAGTGTTGAGGGATAAAAGCTGCAGCAACTGCTGAAATTCTGCCTGTCAGTCTGTCAAAGAGGTGAGATAAAAGGTATTTCTAATCAAACGTTTCGCTCTGTTTCAGTAAACCGAAGGGCAGATATAATTCTCCAGTGTGGACAAACACGCACGCAAGCGCAACATTCAAAACCGCTCTGTGGTCATTCGGCCGTCACTAAGACATTGTCCCAATTTATGGTGTCTGCTTTCTCCATCTGTGGAAGTAACTCATATGACTAAAAGGGCCTTAATGCAGTAAAATATCTCAGTCTCAACAGCATAATTTAAAATATGGAGCAATTTGCATGATAAATAGAATCATTACAGAGCTGTGTAGCTGAATGTATTATGATTATATGTCCAAATTTATGTTTCTGTTTCACAGAATGTTTGCACATTCGTTTTGTTCTTTAAACCATCATGTTGTCTCAGTTTTCCATCTGCGGCCATGTTATCAGTTTCCTCATTAATGGTTTTGAGTTGTGTGGTCACTTTTTTATTTTAAATTCTTGCCCCTTGTGATGTCCTCAACCTTGTTTTTCTTATTACCCCTTTCTGTCTGCGTCCATGGCAACAGCTAAAGATTTCCCAGGTACAACCACAGGTAAATATTTTTTTTGCTGGAGTGCTGACATCATCATCACGAGACAGGTGTCGCTTGTGAAGTGGTGGGCCTGGTTGCGTCAGTTGACCTCCTCCATAGCATGTGCTGGGAGCCATTGCATTGCATGGGAGCACTGCTGGTTTTGTGAAATGTGATGGTGCTGCCATTCACTCCTAAGCTTCTTGAAAACTTTTGGCCCGCTCACTGCCGTTAGTGAAAGGAATGAATGGGCCAATGACAAATAAAGCTGTCTGAGATAATGAAAAGAACAGATCAAAAATGCAGTTTAAAACGCATGTGCCAAGTTCTTAGAAACTGACTCTTCAGCGGTTTTGTACATTTTCAAAACAAAAGACACACTTGAATGACTCTTGAAATGTCAAGTGGTGTAAAGAAGTAAAAAGACATTTTCGTGAATATGTGACCCTTGAATTCCTGTGAGTGTCATCTTAAGTATTATGTAGTTTTTTAATTATATTTAAAGTAAAAACTGAAGATTTTTCTTTTACAACCATCATAAAGTTATGAAGTTATAGTAGTTGACATTTGATGACCTGAGCCTGAATGGTTTTAAGAAAATATTAGGCAAAAGAAAATATTTTATTTTGTAACAATTTAAACATTTTAATGAGACGTCTTTATAATTATTTTACTGAGGTTATACCACCTTTTACTTTCAGGCTCATGCAAGAGTTTAGCTGAGAAATTAATAATTGAAAGTTGTGATGAAATGTTATACATGGTAGTTTTGCTTTAAAAGAGGGTTTCTGCCTTAGTTCTTTTATCTTTTATTATAATAAGTTAAAACACAGACTGAACCTTAAGAAACCGATTTCTGAGGACAGCTTAGCGTCTTTGTAGAACATCTGAAATAACATAAATGCAAAGAAATAACAGCCTAGTTTGTTCACAGAGTAGTCACACTTAAATAGAGTTTCAATGGCTATTCGATCACTAGCATAAAACATGATGTCACCAGTGTAATGATGTCATGAACGTAATGATATCATCAGTGACTGCATGGTATTTGAGAACATTTTGTTTTGGTATGTGTCATTTTTGTCCTGTTTTTTTGTGACTCATTAACTTCTCAGCTTGGTTGTCCTCTTTGCTGTGGTCTTTGTGCTGTATGTTCCACCTCATTGTGTTCTAACTATTTGCTGTAGGTCAGTTTTTTGCCAGTCTGCACTCCCGCAAGGGAACTGATTTTAATAATTAGCAACCGTAATTTGCTTTTAAAATCGAATCAGATATTGTGCCACCCACACTATAATCCACTGGGAGTGGAGTTTGCATGAGTACAAAATGAGTGTGTGGAGATTACAGCAAACACATACTATACAGCATGTTGACAAAATATGTCAGGTACTACATTTAAAGCAATGTTCTGTGTTCAAATCAGTAAAGCTTTGTCAACAATGGCAGCATGCTGTCGATTACCACTTAAATTAAAATTCTTTACATTTATTTTTTAAGTTTAAATTTAATTTACCAAATCATTTATACAGTAATGCATTTACAACATTGCATTGCCCAGTAAACTTCCTTTATATGTGCATCAGTGTAACTGATTTTGTTTTTTTTAAACTAAGATACAAAATGATTGTCTGTGGTAATTAACGGCATGCCACAGATGTTGTCAGCATATTGTTTGTACCTAGAACTTGTTAATAATGATAATTGCTGTAATTAAATCTGGAATCCGGAATCAGTCTATATCTGCAATCTGTCAATATCTGGAATTTGTCTATATGTAAAATCTGTCTATCTGGAGTCTGTAGTCTATATTTTAGGCGAAGCTGCAACTGTATTTTCTTCTCATTTTACATAGAATTTTACAGGGTCTTTGCCACAATTTGTGAAGCAGGAAATCGAAACATTAATGAATTTCCACAGTGATTTATTCACAGTAAATGAAAATGCTCATTTACAACATAGGAACATTCTGATTATGTATGTGTGTGCCATTCAACCCATTTCGTGCCTCTGGCCTTTTACATGTTAATGGATTTCATTAACACTCAGGCACGATGTTTTACATGTCTGGCCTCATGTCAGTAACCATCAATGAATCAGACTAATGGGTTCTAATCGAATTTCTATTGACAGCAGTCTTACCACCATAAACAAGTCTTATTCAGTTTCTTTAAATAAGTACAGTATGTCATCCTTTGTGTTCGTACCATTAACAGAAAGATGCATGTGTTGATAACCTCCACTATTAGCTGAATGTTGTCGTGTGATTGTTTGATGTGGGAGTCTCAAACGCTGTTTCAGATTCAATTTCATCAGATCTATTCAGAGGATATATCTCTTTGCTGGAATCTAAAAACTGTATTTATTCAAATTAAGCTGCAAAAATGACTCGTTTCAAATGTCCTCAACTTATACGAACACAAAAAAACAATGATATTCACCTCAGTGAAGTCTTTTAGGTGATCTGAAACTTCACAGTGAAGCACTGTGCATGCGTGATTGATATTATTACTCAAAAACACCTAAACTAACAATAACATGCATGGAAATTGTCCAGACCTTTTTTGGCCAGTAACTCTGCATATCCTTCCAAAGGAGTGTATTTTTAAAAAGAACTCTGGTCATTTCAATCTGATCTGAACAGTTTAAATGGCAGGTTTCAGCAGTCTCTGAACCGGTCTTTGTGTAAAGCAGAGCTTGCTGAAAGGTTGTAGTTAATGGATGGGGCAGCTGGAGAAGTGCTAGCCAGTGTAAGATCACCAGAGCTGAGCAATCAGTCTGCTCTTTTCACATGGCAAGCGGGTATTTCTTAAAGGGACGGTAGCGAAAGACGGGCCATTTATTGTTAAGGGTCAGAGAGAGGGTGGAAATGGTCATGAAAAGCTGGAATATGACTGTTTTGGGTACAACCAC
>JAZGTK010009574.1:0-17156 GCA_036877625.1 Ambastaia sidthimunki | reverse complement strand
TTTGTGTTCATTGTTTGTTTCGTTTGTTTATTTTTGTTCTTTATTCATTTCATTCTTTCATTCTCAGGATTCTAAGGTTGGCTTCGGTTTTGCCATCTCGGGTGGGCTGGACAAACCAGGTCCGAGCGGAGACACAGCGGTGGTGGTCTCTGATGTCATACCCAGTGGTCCGGCGATGGGTCGGCTTCAGTGAGTGTTCTGGCTCTCTTCTCACAAATCACTTCCTCTCACACATCCTGTTCAGCCCGTCACGTTTGTGTACAAGACCAACAAACTCAGAGAGGTTTGTCAGACTGCAGTTATAGTCTCATCTTACATCTTCTGTTGCCCACAGAACACGAGATCAGATAGTTCTGGTGAATGGAGTTACGATGGAGAACGTCACCTCACTGCACACCATTCAGACCCTGAGGAATTGTGGGAAAACTGCAAACATTGTACGTGAGCTTTATTTTTCATTATTAATGAACCGCAAACAGAGTCAGTTTTGTAAATTATTTGTAAAAACATTGTTTAATGTCCAATAGAAACTCAGCAGATATATTTTTTACGTCATAAATGTTTCTATGAAATCAAGTTATTGTGTTTGTTTAGAGAAACTCGTTTGTTTGTTTCACAGACCGTGAAGAGGCAGCGAACAATTCAGGTTCCTGCAAACAGACCGACTCGATCCGCTTCTCAGTCCAACATACTGGACGACGACAGACCCCAGCAAACAGGTCAGAGAGACCCCGATGGCCGTCGCAACCGACGAGCTCGAAGCGTCACACCTGAACACAACGGTCGTGACCTGCCTATCATGTCCGGCTTCAAGAGACTCCCCAATAAAGACGTTCAAGACCAACCAATCAGAGCGACCCTGATGAAGAAGAAACCCGCAGACGGTTCGAACCCGATTCTTTCTGTATCAGTTTAGCAGTATTAGCAATAACTGTTTACTACACACGACTGACACCATAAAACATGTAGTTTAATAAGCAGAGCTATTACTGTTCAAAGTCATCAGACTATCCATGTATGGATTCACACTTACATAGAACAGATGAGCAACATGTTTGTTTCTGCAGAATATGGGATGAAATTGGGCAGTCAGATCTTTATTAAGCACATGAGCCCCACCGGTCTGGCAGCCAAAGAGGGCAGTTTTCAGGCCGGAGACCTTGTGTTGAAGGTACGAGAAAAGAAAGAGGATCAGAAAACCTCATGGTAAAGTTTGATCGTAACATTAAAGCCCTTGTTTAGATCAACGGCATGACGACAGAGAATCTGTCCCTACTGGAGACCAAACATCTGGTGGAGAAATCCAGGGGGAAGCTCACCATGCTGGTGTTGAGAGACGACAGGAGGTTCCTGGTCAGCATTCCTGAAGTGAAAGACAGTCCGGAAAACAGCGAGAAAGAGAGACGTAAAGACAGCAGCTCAGAGCTGGAGGGTGAGTTGTGTTAATATCATGACACTCTTCATATATCACATATTTCAAATCATATATTTGATTTATTTAACAGTTGGTCTCGATTTGATCCACAGAAATCTCTGATCTGGATTCAGTTGGTCCAGTAAACCGAAAGTCCCGTCCAAGAAACCGCCGGTCTCGCAGGTAAACCAGCCAGAACAGAACCTTCAGTCCGACCTGTGATGGTATGTTAGATTATTTTGACACTAATAAAAACGTGTTGATCTCCAGAAATCGTGGCGACATGATCCCGCCGTCAAAACCTCGCGATTCTCCTCCGCTGCGTTCCACACTCACAAGACCACCAGCCCAGACCGCAGCCCCTCGCAGAGGTGAGACCCACCAGATCTTCAAATGACATACAGAGAAATTCATTCTGCTCAGCAACCAGGACTTTCAGTTCTCACTGTATTTTGTCTTAATGATTTAAAATCTGATTTTCTTTCAATGTTTCATCTGTATTATTGTGATTTGTTGTTTGTGATCGTGTGTGTGATGTTTGATTTTAATTCAGTTCCCTCAGAATCTGAATCAGACGGCAGAAACTCGCCTCCATCACGACACATCAACACGCTTGATAACAGAGACAAATATAAGTAAATATGACTCTGTCAATATAATCTGATATGAATCTAAATGAACTCTTTGGTTTAATTGTACTGTGATTGATGGTTCCAGGGTTCTGTCGGGGATCTCCGCTCTGCCCAACCCTCTCTCCTCACCTGTCACTCAGAACTGGAGCTCGTCCACTGCCTCACGACCTCGCAGAGGTTTGCCTCATAACACGCATCTCTACCTCGCTGCTGTTAACATGTTCCTCATTAAAGCAGCTTTAGAGTTTTTGTTATTTGAGGACATGCAGGAATGTTGCAGGTGATGTCATTTTAACAGCTTAATGAGTGTGTGTTTCACGTTAACAGCTGTTTCTGAGTCAGATTCAGATCAGAGCAACTCTCCACCCCTCACACGCCAGAGTCCCAGACCAGACACTCACTCCAGATACAAGTATGAGCAAAAAACAACCTCTTAACAATAGAAGCAGGTCTCAGGAGTCCTAAAAAGTCTCTGTTCTTCTCCCAGAGTTTTTCCCGATCTTCCTCCTCCTGGTTTTAAGTCTTCATCACTGAGCCGGTCTCAGGATTTCTCTCACAGCATGGTCTCCTCATACAAGCCTCCAGCCAGAGGTGATTTTCACACTATTTTCCCACAATGCACCTGCTCTCATTTAGTGGTCATTTTCACAAACTCGTGTGTTTTATACAGAATCAGAGACTGAATCAGACGACAGCATCAGATATTCACATCAGCAGATGTCTTCAGCTCTTCAGGAGTCCCACAGCAGATACAGGTAGAGGCAGAACCCCGTCTTTCAACAGAGCAAAATACAGAAAATATTTGTGAATATGTGTCTATAAATCATTCATTTTTAGGACCTAAATTCAACACCATACGATTATTTGTGAAGTAGACTAGCTCATGTCTTCATATGAGAGAGATCTCTTATCATCTTCCATTCAAATCTTCTTCTCTCCTGCAGGCAGATCCCACAGGTCCTGACGGCCCCCACGGTGGAACCCCCCAAATGGACGAAACCCTCCACACCGGTACAGAGAAGTACGAGAGAAGCTTTATTTACAGGCTGTTAGCTGATCGTTGAAGTTTGAGTAGCTTGTGCCATCAGAGACAAAAATGTCATGATACTTTCTGTAAGTGTAGTTAAACGTTATTTTATGAATATTTGTGTTTTTAATCAGCTCCTTCAGAGTCCAGTTCAGATGTGAGTTACAATCCTCCTCCAAAAACACAGACGAGCAGTAAAAACTCCACAATTAAACAAGGGTGAGAGATGAAGCAAAATTACTTTACAGAAGCTTCATTAATAAATGAAATAATTGTGTAATGTTGTTTTGCATTATTGTTTTGTTTTAGAATTGAAATGCCATTTCCGGTCATCCAAACTCAACAAGATGCTCCTATCAGATCAGCCCCCTCCAGACCCCCACCTGAAGGTCTGAACACGGTTTCACATGTGTGAGGACCCAGTGGATAAGGCTGCCCTGTCATATGCCTGACAAATTTACAGACCCTAAATCAGTTTGTCAGGCAGTATGTGGGGCAGCCTTTCCATTGTGTTTCATTAGTCCAGCTAAATATCTCTACATCCAGATCTTAAACTCTTTAATATCTTTAATATTGTTGCTTTGGTTTGTTTGACAGATTCTTCAGAATCAGAAAGGGGCTCCTCACCTCCCTGGAGATCAGAGAGTCACAACAGCGATCGCAGGTACGAAACCCTTCACAGGACCTGTGTGAACACAATCCAGACTTAAATCCAAACACTCGTTCTTCTTCCTGCAGTTACTTATACTGTCACAGGATCAGTTTCATCTGTACGAGGTGTCTGTGTGTTATGATCTAACAGAAGTCTGTTGGCTTTTCCCCAGTTTTTCAGCTGTTAATGGCACTTTGCGCTCTGATGTGTTCATAACCAACCAAACCAGACCAAACTGTGAGTATCAGTCCTTCAAAAGCCCCTCCCATCATTCTCGTCTGTTCAGTGGCTGATTTCAGTCCGAGCATTTCACTGAAATGTAGCCGTTTAATTTCAGCCGAATCTGTAGAAGAGCCTCTTTATTTAGTTCCTCCAGATGCAGTAACTGCACCAAACCTCAGGTGAGGAACTTTAAAAGTTGCATCTTTCAGCTTTCACATGAATCCATTGCTTTCAAAGACAAAGACAAATTCTCCTCTATGACAAACATCACGTGGACATCTTGTGTTTCTCTACAGCTCGGGTCAGAATTATGTCAGCTTTATAAAGGAAGGAAACGTCGGCCTGAGGCTGGTGGGAGGGAATGATGCCGGCATCTTTGTGGGAGGCGTCCAACCCAACAGTCCGGCTCAGAGAGAGGGCATGACTGAGGGCGATCAGATACTGGAGGTAGAGCAAAACAATGAAGTCCATGTGATGGAAGCTCTCAGATGTGTGAAGGACCTCCACAGATCCGTTGTGTTTTTAGGTTAATGGTGTGGACTTCACCCACATCACCAGAGAGGAAGCAGCTATGTATCTCATGAACATCCGTGCTGGGGAACGTATAGATATGCAGACACAGAATAAAATGGACAGTAAGTGCAGAACTGTGATTTGTTAGTAATCAAAGCGTGCTGATATTAGACGTAACTGCTAGTGTTAGTGTTTTGTTAATTTTATTTACAAAGTATGTAAAAAACGTTCCAATTAAATTCCATTTAATTTCAGCCTACAGGAAGATTATGAAGACCAGCTTGGGTGACTCGTTCTACATCCGAACACACTTTGATCATGTGGCAGAGAGCAGTCTCGACCTGAGCTTTACCAGAGGTGAGGTCTTCAGAGTGCTGGACACCATGCACCGCGGGAAGCTGGGAACCTGGCTAGCTGTCCGCATGGGAAATGACCTTCACGAGCTGGACAAAGGAACCATTCCAAACCAAACCAGGTCTGTAGCTGTGTAAGCTTGCTGAACATCTCAGATCAGCCAGGACTCTGTTTCCTCTGACTGCAGCGGTTTCTTGGTCTCAGGGCTGAAACTCTGGCCAGTTTGGAGCAGGCGCAGAGGATAAGTGCAGCTGAGCGGCAGGCCTCAGGACCCCGAGCTGAATTCTGGAAGCTACGAGGCCTCAGAGGAGCCAAGAAGAACACCAGAAGATCTCGTGATGACCTCGTTCAGCTGACCATTCAGGGGAAGTTTCCAGCGTATGAGAGGGTTCTGCTCAGAGAGGGTTAGTGGAGTTTTCTGTAATGAATAAAAAACACAGTTGCTACTAACGTGGAGCATTTTATAATGATTTTGTATTCAAGAAAGTTTGGTTGTAACTCTTCTGTATGTTTTGTATCGTTTGCAGCCAATTTTAAGAGGCCCATCGTTATTCTGGGTCCTTTAAACGACATCGCAAATGAGAAGCTGGCCAGAGAAATGCCTGATGAATTTGAAGTTGCAGGTATAAAAAAATGCTTTTTTTTAAATGCTTATTTAGTTAATAAAGCTGTTTTCTAAGTTATCACTGTTACTTTTGGTTATAATTATTTTCTTTCTCTTTAGTTTCTATATTTTTTTTTCTAATCAGTCAAACTTATGATGAACAGCTGCACTGAAAAACAAATCTCAGACAAATAGAATATCATGTCAGTAAACAACACCCTAACAATCATTCCAAACACCTTAGCAACCATATAGCAACACCCTAACAACCATTCAGAAGATGGTAGGAGTGCCCTGGCATTGTTTGAACCTCTTTAACGTGACGCTTTATATTGTTTCTGTAGAAATGGTGGCCAGGTTTGGAGGGGAGAGTTCCTCCAGTGTCATCAGGCTGGACACAGTGAGACGGATAGCTGAGCAGGTGAGCAAACACTGCCCGTGTTCTGTTAAACCAAACGAACCTAACCCTAACCTAATGAAAACATCACCTACAGGAGAAGCACCCCCTGCTGGACATTACCCCCACTGCAGTAGAAAGACTGAATTATATCCAGTACCATCCCATGGTGATTTTCCTGGACCCTCACAGTCGCAAAGACGTGAAGACCATGAGGCAGAGATACATGCCGGACTCCAACAAGAGCTCTCGACGTCTTTACGCTCAGGCTCTGAAACTGAGGAAACATTATAGTCATTTGTTTTCTGGTAAACCTTCTAAAGTTCTTGGTGAAGCTTTGAATCATCTGCATGAATTACTTCATGTAGTTTTTTGAGATCTGAAAGCGCTCTCTGTTTATTTTCACAGCACGCGTCGATCTTCAGCCGACCTCAAACATGTGGTACGATGTTTTGAAAGACAAGATTCACCAGCATCAGTCCAAACCTGTCTGGGTTTCAGAAGTCATGGTAAGAAAAATTAAAAGCTGCAACATAAACTGAAGACTACAAAACATGATCGGGCTCATCAGCGTGTGTTTGTGTTGCAGTTGGAGGGAGGCGCTGAGGAAGATCTTGACGCTCTGGGCCACTCGCACAGCTCTGACTACCTCAGTGGTGCCAGCGATTATGAGGACACAGACGCCGAGAACTTCACGGATGAAGCCTGCACAGATAACGAGGAGCTGGAGGAGCCCGCGGGAGGCGTCCCCACACGCCGCGGCACTGCGCTGGCCCGTTCTTCAGAGCCCGCCAGCGAGCGGAACCCCAGTCCTGAATCTGACCCAGAACCATACCTGGAGGAGGAACCAGAGTACACCCTTCCTCCCGCTGAGGTACCACCAGTCCTGTATGTTCCAGAGCCTCGATCGCCACGTCCTGCTGCCGACAGCCCACAAGACCAGGATGATGTTCCGTCACAGCAGAGCTTCACGGATTCTGACTTCAGCACCAACGACACGGCCGCGCCTCCGGCCCCCCCCAACTACAGACCACCAGAAATCCCTGCAGATACACCCCCACTGTCTGTCATAGAGGCCAAACTACAGCAGGTACAGTGTGACAGTCCTGATCGTTCACACTCCAGCTTTACACTGTTAAACTGTTTGTGTGTTTTGTGTGTGTGTGGAGTTAGATGTTTGTCAGACACTTCATTAAGTGTATTTGTTTCAGACACGTCAGGCAGAACCGGAGAAAAAAGCACCATTACTTATAGTGTAAGGATGTCCACATTATACATGCAACATTTCAGCATGTTAAACTCTGCACTGGTTGTTAATACACTAATATTGTTTCAGTTTGTCTCATCATGAAGCCGTCTCAATGAAGATGAGAAGGTCACACATCAGAGGAAGTGACAGTGAAAGTGACAAAGACGATGATGATTATGAGGAAGATGAATGGGGTCCTGCCACAGTGCTATAACATCACACACAGTCATCTTGTCTTTTGCTTTTGGACCTGTGCATTTACACCACCAAACTGCAAAACACATTTTTATCTTTTATGAACTGATCTTGTGGATTTATTGATCAGTTAAACTTGGGAAGGTTTTACCCTCCAGTAACTATATATAACTTTTGTATTTTTAAATAAATTTAAATTTTTCACACTTTCTTCCAATTATTTCACCTCAGCTGCCTCTATACAAGCGTTTTAAATAATTTAAGCTCTAAATTTGATCATTGCCTTTAAGTTTCTCTGTTCTTAAAGAAATCTGAGAACTGATCAAAAGATAATGAAGAATAATGAATAATAATTCTTCTGAATAATGAAGTGCATTAATATTAATATTGAAACAGTAGTATGTGCGTTTTCTGAATCGACTTAATTTGAGTTTTTAGATCAACAATCGTAATGACACAAAATAATTCAAGACAGTAACAAAATCATATTTATTGAAAAGAGGAATAAAAATGTTTTCAGGGGATAGAGAAAAAAAATCAAACATCAGCGCTTGTGTTAGTACATCAGCTGTTCAGATATCGTACTGGCATTATTAAAATATCATTTTGATGGTGATATTACTGTATTAATTCTATTGTACTGAATGTTGAGTTTATTAGCTACAGGATCAATCCAAACAAACTCTTTCTGCATTTAACAGACTTCAATACTAAACATGAATCAAAGGCTTACAGTAAACAACAGAAATAACTTTGACAGTTTTGTTGACATTATTGGACCAGTCTGTATGTGATGTACCGTCCAGCAGTCTCACTCGGTCTGATAATCTTAACAACCTGAAAAACACATTAAAGCAAAACAAAAATGTACTTCAGAAATTAAAGAATTAAAAACTCTGCAGTTTAACTGAAAGAAAACTACAGTTGTACTGATTTTCTCATGACGTGAGGGTTAGTTTTTACCTGTCCTCTCTTCAGACCAAAGTATCGGGCCACTGGATCACCCGCCTGAATTCTGGGAAGCTGACTTTCCTTCAGTTTACTGCAGAAGAACTAGTTAAGGTCTCAGTAACTGCTGTACAGCATTAACTAACACGCACTGTCTCTTTAACCAAAACCTCAACGTTGTTCTTTATTAAAGGATACTACCGCGCTAACAGCTCTGTGACTTCCTCTTTAGTCATCACTATGTGTTCAGGAACGAGCTGAAATAAATACAGTGTTAGTGCACAGAAAACACTGAAACGTGACATTTTTCACTGGAGAGTGAATGTCACCTCGTGTTCAGTGATGTTGATCAGAAGCTCTTGCTGCAGAAACTGCTCCAGTATGTATTTGGGTGCCATGTCAACCAGCGACTGAAAGTTCAAACAGCCATGTGTTAAATGCCTTGAGCTGGATTATTAATCCATAAACAGCAAATGAATGGATGAGGCAGCGTTCAGAGAACGTTGTCTGTTGGGTCGTTGCTTCACCTGTTTGGCTGAAGGGGTCATTCCCATCTGTACCACAATAATAGCTCGGGTGATGTTCTCCTCCTGCATACGCTGGCAGTACATCTTGATGGTTTTGATGCCGACCTTTGGTTCCTCTGAAACGAACATACAGTGCAGATGTTACGAGCTTCTATAACACACATCAGTAGTTTGTTATATGTTACAGGTATGTGTGAATAACACACCGGGGAAGAAAACGAACATCTGGTCGGTTGGATCATCGTTGTGAGCGACCAGGACAGTGAGGTCTGTTCGTCGCGGGCGACCCTCGCTGGGTTTGTCTCCGAACTGACTTCTGAACTCATCCAGAGTTTGATCCAGTTCATCTTGTGTCACTAAATAACCCCGATCGTGACAGAGCTGCGGACCGGATAAAGGTTAGTATTATATCACTACATAAAACACTCAACTATTATTATATGTTCATTTTAATAGGTCATAATTCATTTATTTAAAATAATAATGATCAGATAACCATCACAATAAACTTACTGTCTTGCCATCTTGGGTAGCGCGATATAAACACATCATATGGCTTTTTGTTTACCTGCATTATAGTTTTCCTAATTTTCCATAATCTGTAAGTCTCTTCCTCGTCGTCCATAGCGACCTAAAAATAATGAGTTTATAAATGTTTTATGATCAAAATAGCAGCGAATTTCTTTCCCCACGTTTGCGTTCCGCTTCTGGCGCATATATGTGACGTCACGATTTAAGGCACCACACACGACGCAGAATTATTACGCACAAAATTAATATTAAAGACAAAATTACATTTAATATCTCAATAATCGTTTAATGTATTTTATTAACTAAAATTCTAAAAGAAATTGTTAAAAAATACATGTTTTAAAATGTACATTAATTTTTGTTATTAATTTATATCGAAGGAAATATATTGTGACGTAATCCGACAGCAACAATAATGCTACGAACGAAAGTATTAATCACAATAAGTGATTTTTATGCATCATTTATTGTTGCTTAATTATATTGCATAACGTATAAAACATTTCGTGCTTTATAATCCAGCGTTTCTGCCAAGATTTCATCATTATCGTTATCATCAGTTTACACAATCAGTCATATCTGAGGGTCAAATTTCACTGTGACGTCACTAATCTAACTGCGTCATCAGTCATAAACATTGACAAATCATAATTTTATCGTTGTATTTTGTTTATTTATTTATTTTAGAATTAGGCTAATCAAATCCTTTATCCTTTCCCTTTTTATTAAAAGTAACATGTTGGTTTCTTAAGGTCTGCTGTTACCATGAAACCATGTTGTGAAATGTTATGAAATGTGATTTGTTTCTGATAGGATTAATTACGCATTCTTTAAAAAGAGTGCTGTGCTAATACAGCACTAATACAGTGATTGTATCACATGCTAACTCGACAGTAAATATATTCCACAATGCAAAATAATCACCAGATCATTTTTGTTTATCGAGCAATATTCACACAGTGCTGAATTGTTTTTGCAAACGTCATTGCTACGTTCTTATAGTTTACAGAAATGAACGTAATGCACATAAGAGCTGCTTCATCTATGTGGGGCACAGTGGTGTTAATCTGAGCTGTCTCAGATTGTGTAAGATCATCCGGTGCTCTGTGCCCTCATTCCCTCCAGCACAACACCACAGATAATGATTTACTGTTCAAAGCTCCTCCTGCATCAGCACAAATCCAGCCTATGACAGAGAAACTGCCTCTGTGCTCCAGTTAATATTTGCTTTGGCTTCATATATGAGCTTGTGTTTGGTTATATAGGACAGTAAGTTATCAGTGGTTTTATTCTAACACGCTGTCTGTTGTTTCTTACTGAAGCACAGCCATGCGCTTCATAAGAGCTGCAGTCGTTTTCTCCATAGTGCTGCAGACGATGGTAAGAGATGCTTTAAACATCACATCACGTTTAGTGGAATTTGTGTGTTTCTGTTACTGTTCAGTAGCTATTTGTGACATAAACATTTGTGTCTTGTATTTGTGTATTTGTGCTGTTGTTTACATCAGTGTTTGTTGTAGTCTGCACAGCAGGGGGACTGGCAGTCAGCCAAATCCATTTATGAATTCAGTGCCTTGGATATAGATGGAAATGAAGTTTCCCTGGAAAAATACAGGTGAGGCATTCAGATCCGTCAAATGCACAGCATTCTTTGAGGAAAACTAATTTAATATCATGTTTTGCTAGCAAAAATCAAAGTGGTCAACGTTTTCTCGAAGTTGAATGTTGAACTAGAAGATTTGAACAATTTGTCACTGAACGTTTTACTAATGTTAGTTTAATATCACTGAGTTTGGAATGCTAAAAGAACCTCATTTCATTTTTTAGGGGGGATGTTGTCATCATCACCAACGTTGCCTCAAAATGAGGCAAAACCCCAGTAAACTACTCTCAGTTTGCAGAGATGCACGCCAAGTATTCTGAGAAGGGTTTACGCATCCTGGCTTTCCCATCCAACCAGTTTGGCCGTCAGGTACGATGAACTTACTGCAAATAAATGTTATAAACGTTCCTAAAATGTTAAAAACATTGAAGCACTACCAAACTGATATATTAATGTGATTTATTTAAAGTTAATTGTGTGTTTTTGATGTGATCCATCAGGAACCAGGAACCAATTCCCAAATTAAAGAATTTGCCAAATCCTACAACGCAGAGTTTGACATGTTCAGTAAAATTGATGTGAACGGAGGCTCCGCCCACCCTCTGTGGAAGTGGCTTAAAGCACAACCCAATGGCAGAGGCTTTCTGGGAAGGTGAGTTAACTTCATGCTTAGAGTTCAAGATTTGATATCAATTCAAGCAGAAGTTTTGTGACTGTTTTATTAACTGACTGATTGATTTCTTATTGTAGTGGCATCAAATGGAATTTCACTAAGGTATAAACAATCTTTTCTTCTTTCATATTAAAGGAAGAGTTTTTGTTTGTTAGAGTTTATGGTTTACTGATGCACTGATGGTGTTTCAGTTTCTCATTGATCGTGAGGGGCAGGTTGTGAAGAGATATTCCCCCCTTCAGGATCCAAGTGTAAGATTGTCCTCAGTTTCTGTCTTCAATCTGTTTTGAGTCATAAACTGATCAGTGTGATAAATTATATCACGTTCATTTTTCTTTCAGGTGGTTGAGGCAGATCTTCCCAAATACCTTTAAATTGCATTCATGGTATAAACAGCTATTAAATGACCCCCGTCCTGCCCCACATCTCCCCTCTTCATTCTCTCCTGCTGATGTCTGAGTATCAGCGTGATGATCTCATGAATTAATGATGGTTTGTTTTAAAACCCGACTTGAGGAAAAAACAGACCTGATGCGTTTGGCGTGCAACCTGTCCTGGTATTGTTACTGCTGTTCAGAGATCAGTGTGGAGAGAGAGAAAGAGAGAGAGAAGTCTACATAACAACATGTTGTCACCGCAGAATCTACTAATAAACTAAATGAGACTCAATCTTTTGTGTCATCTGTTTAATATTGTTTTAATAAAAAAGGCCTGTAATCAAGTGTGAAACATATAAACGTATTTTTCTAATATATCTTCATTCAGCTCATCATTTGTGCTTTACAGAAGTGAGACCAGCAGAGGTCTCATCCAAACAGTCTTTTAAACACACAGCAGCTCTCGTGCGCATGCGCGGATTCATTTTCCCATTCGGTTCATTCGGACATAAATCATTCATCTGCTGAAAACGTTTAAATAAACTATAATATATAATAATAAACTAATCTTAAGTGACATAACCTCAAGTCCCCAATTTTACGTGTTTGTTTTGTGCATAAATGTTTAATACTGATATTTATCACTATATTTATGTTTAATTACAACATTCCAGTATTTACGACTCCAAACCATTACAAAATATACTTTAAATCAGCAAAACCTTTTATGTAGTAAAACCTAATGTTACTTTTTTGTATTAACGCGAATTATAGTGAATTATAGCAAATATTACATTAAACATTATATGTCCTAATGCTATATTTTTATAATGGACGTGTAAACCTACAGTTTAATTCACAAAGTGTTTCCAGTGAATCATTCGAGTGAATCGACTCACATGACTCGTTGTGAGGACTCGACTCGCATGAATGAATCGTTTGTGGTGTGGATGACAGCTCAGATGAGAGACTGACACTTTAAATCACTTTAGCTCCATTTCATCAGCTGCTCATTTACACACACACACATATTGTGAGGGAAAGTGTGTGTATTTGTGTTATTTGTGTTGTCACGGCTCTCGTCCAGAGGATTCATCCCGGGAGATTGAATGGAAGCGGCGGATGAAGGGGCGGCCAGCCTGCCTGAGGCCGAGGAGGAGAGCGCGTTACCCGGGGCAGCCGCCGCTGAGGACGCGGGGACGCCGGACGCGGGTAACCCGTTCAATTAAAACATAATGCATGAGAAAAACATCAGATTAATAGTGTGTGAATACAGAGCTGGAGAAGAGACACATGCATCCAGCTAACTAACTAAACTAGCATTCATGAAGAACAGAGATCTGCGTCTGTGTCAGCTGGTTAAACTGGTTAAAACAGTCAGTCAGTTAACCAGCAGAGTTTCAGGTGGGATATGGAGCAGATGCTGTAGGATTGAAAAATGTTTGTGAATGGAAGATTATAATGTGATAACGCGATGGCAAGAGAACAAGACATTAACACACAACATCATCAACACTGTTGTGTGTGTAAATACAGTCTGATCATCATGAGGACACTATGAACATCTCTATCACAGCATCACTGGTGAAGAATAACTCAAGATTTTAACTGTCAGATTAATAAATAGATTCAACTTACCAGCTGAAGTTTAGACCAAAAACAGGAAAGATGTTTGTGTTTACAGCTTCACAAGATATTCACAAGACTCCAGAATCTGTCTGTCTGAGTCCCTGTCTGTCTGTCTGTCTGAGTCTCTGTCTGTCTGAGTCTCTGTCTGTCTGTCTGTCTGTCTGAGTCTCTGTCTGTCTGAGTCTCTGTCTGTCTGTCTGTCTGTCTGTCTGTCTGAGTCTCTGTCTGTCTGTCTGAGTCTCTGTCTGTCTGTCTGAGTCTCTGTCTGTCTGAGTCTCTGTCTGTCTGTCTGAGTCTCTGTCTGTCTGTCTGTCTGTCTGTCTGTCTGTCTGAGTCTCTGTCTGTCTGAGTCTCTGTCTGTCTGTCTGTCTGTCTCTCCAGCATGTTGTTTACAAGATTTGATCTTTTGTGTATGTGTAGAAACTAGTCTTTGTGTGTGAGAGTGAAATGTCACATTGTGAGGTCTGGGGATGATGTTTTCAGTGTTTCTGCTGTCTGGATGGGAGTATAAAAACATTATTTACACGACAAACTTATTCCCAGAGTCCCACAGTGAGTCTGTTCTGTGAGACAGATGCGCTCGCTGATTTTGAGTTTTCTTGTTTGGATGGTAAAATCTGAGTTTGTTGGCCGTGTTCAAAATGTTGTTAAGAAACAAGTCTGTACAGTAGTTGAGCATAAGTTTACTTGTACATTTTCTGCAGAAGATGTGGCTGTTTTCACAGCTAACATGTCAAATCGTGAATTCATTCATTTTGAGGTTATTAATCTTAAACAAACTTCATGTGCTGCTGGCAAAAGTCCCCAATTAAATCATCTTTGTGTTTGCTCAGCTTTCTCTCTTTACACAAATAACTTCCCATCAGACGCGTTTAATCAAACCACAAGCTCATGAAAACCGTCTCGTGTTCTGTAAGCGGGTCAGTTCTGTTTACACACTCTGCTGTGCTGTTTTATAGCTCATGTTATTCCGTTAGCTCACACTGCTGGGAGTTTTCGAGCGTCAGTGGGAAGCGGGAAAGCGGGCAGGAATTGTATAATGGTGTCGCTCTGAATTCCTCGTCCTCCCTGTTTCATGCCTGAAGGGTTTGGAGCTTTTGATAATGTTGAGACCAGACGAGGGTGAGGAGATCAGACCCGGCCGGGCGTCTCCTGCGGGAGGAAGTGCACACCCACTTAACACATATGACATCAGCATACATATGACATCATCCATATCACCATAGCAACCGAACATTGTTATAAAAAAGTGAATTATTTTGTGAAGTAATCACTTACAACAATGAAAGAATTTAATTCATAAGAGGAACTTGTTGGTTGTCACGGTTTCCTGGAGTGTTTATTATTTCTTATTTTCTTCGTACTCTTCTGTTTTATCTAGTATCTAGAAACTAGATATTTTAGACTCTTGATCAGTGTTCAGAGAGTTTATCTGACGCTCCGGCTTCAGTAATATTCACTTCATATGATGAATGTTAGCTGGAGGTGTTCAGGTGTGTGTTCAGTCTGTGATCAACACCCTCATGAAGCCGCTGGAATTTCAGGAGGTGTTTTGTGAACTCATTAGCGCTGGAGGTTTTATCCGGCTCTCTGTTCATTATGACTTCACACTCTGATGAATCTAATTTAAGAAATTGTGAAAGACGTCAAAAGCATTATTGGTTTGAGAACTTAAACTTTCTCTCAGTTGCTGTCTGTGAACTTTTGTGAACCTAAATCATTTTTTGTGTCAAACCGTGGCTTAGCAGTTAGCGAACTCAACCGCGTTGAGCCATGGTGCTCATGCAGGCAGTGCAAGTTCAAATCCCAATCTTTTCCTATGTTTTCTGTGCCTGGAAATAAAATGGCAAAAAAGACAAACAAACAGTCCTCTGAGTTCAGGATCTCACATGGACAATGATCTGGTAACAATGTCACACTAGTTCAAGTTCAAGTTCAAGTGAGCTTTATTGTCATTTCAACATATACAGCTGATGCGATACACATTGAAACGAAACAACGTTTTCCAGGACTTGGTGCTACACAGAACAAAACATAGAGGCACGTAATACAACAAGGTAAACATTAGACATCATTAAACACTAGCTGGTTTACTAGTACAGATTAACCACAAGATGAAAGTTGATGTGGTTGACAAGACAATGACCAACTTAAAACACCTAGAAACCAGCTACCAAGATCCAAAAATACACAGCTACATGAGCTGCTGTCTAGCGGCCAGTTCTCTGTTTAGACCAGCATGTGTCTGTCGGGAAAGCTGTTGAGATGCTATGGAAACGGAGAACCGTGATTCAATAGGAGCGTGATCGGATGCATCTGGGACGAGTCTGGAGTGGGAATCTCAGCTAAAGAAATCCGGCTGTCACACGAGCTGCAGACGCTGGAGAATGTAAATGATGATGTGGACTGAGACTGTCTGTGATTTAGTGACGACGTGACTCTGAAACACAGATTCTGCTTTCAGTAGGTCAGCAGTAACGGTTGTGAGGACTTCTGGCGTCTAACGCTAAAATGTTTTGGGTGGGGACGCACAAAACTGCATATTTTCAAAAATCGAAATAAACTTATTGACCTCACTTATGAATTGGTTGGTTATTAGATAACTAGTTAATATAACCCATTAATGTAACCATGCAGTATAATTTGGTAGAAAATGTGGTAGGAAATGTGTTAATAAAAAAGAACATAAGACAGAATTCATTATTGTTGCTAAGAGCAAAAGTATGTGCTTTCTCCTGTCAAGAAATGAGTCTCTGTTCTGTTTTGTTGTAGATGTTACATCAAGAAAGGCTTTCATCACAGAGGTTTGTTCCTCCACTGAACACTCAAACGCTCAAATTACAGATTTAATGTGAATCTTCAGTGTGAATGGGAGGTTTGAAGTCAGTGAGGTATGAGGTTTCAACTGTTGTCTTCTTCCAGATGCCCTCATCCTCAGGTCAGCCAGCCCACATGAAGAAGATCGGACACAGAGGAGTGGACGCCTCAGGAGAAACCACATACAAGAAGGTGCAGTACAACCTGCCCAGAACGTATCCCTCAAAAAATCCATTAGAACATTCATAACAGGAAACTGCTGATAAGAATTTGGTTAAGTGGCTTCTCAATCTTCTGTACAGACGACATCATCAGCTCTTAAAGGAGCCATTCAGTTAGGAATCGGCTACACGGTCGGGAACTTGAGTTCCAAAGCTGAGCGTGATGTTCTCATGCAGGACTTCTATGTGGTGGAGAGCATATTCTTCCCCAGGTGAGCAACATCTGCGGTTGAGAGGAGTGATGTGCTACTTCACAAGAAATGAAATATCTTCTGTGTGTTTTTCTAGTGAAGGAAGCAACCTGACACCAGCCCACCATTTTCCAGACTTCCGCTTTAAAACGTACGCCCCCGTGGCCTTCCGGTACTTCAGAGAGCTCTTCGGCATACGGCCGGATGACTATTTGGTGAGAAATATCACAGAAACATGTGAAGTTATATGTGAAGTTATACAATACGTTGTCAGAATCACAGGTGAAGCGTGTGACAGGACACAACTTGTTATATTTTTGTCTGCAGTATTCGCTGTGTAACGAGCCGCTGATCGAACTGTCCAATCCAGGAGCGAGTGG
>JAZGTK010009573.1:0-17158 GCA_036877625.1 Ambastaia sidthimunki | reverse complement strand
ATTTTCATTTTGAACGTGCTAATATCATGCTTATCATGATTTTCTGTCATATGGAAGTGTTAAACTTCAACTTGGACTATACCTTTCCTTGTATATACGCAAGTTATTATATTAATATCATAAATGAACGATTATTCGACTAATCGCTAAAATGCAGGAGTGTTAGTCGACTAAGAAAATCTTTAGTCGGGGGCAGCCCTAGTGTCAACACATTGCACATTCTGCACCAGCTGGCTTTTTTTACACAAGCACTTTTAAAAAATATAAAAATCTGTATGTATAGCTACTATTAGCTAAGACAGGGGTCTTAAAAAAAGGGAAAAATTATAATAAATAAAAAAATATTGAATTTAAATATTATGTTTTTTGTTATTGTTTTTAGTATTATATTTAAATGTTTTTATTATTATTATTGTTTGTTATTGAAGTGAGTTAACAGTCTTACATTGTTCTGTGTGACACGTTTACATTTTAATAACTAACACTAATTTCCTAATTGTGTTTTTCAGAGCGAAGACTTCCATATATACACACAGTACTGTACAAATTATCCAAGGTAAGTAATACTTCCTGCGGTTTGTGGTTGAAGATCATTTCCTGTGGTTGTGTGTGTGTATTGCAAGAATTGTGAGGGTGTGTGCTCATATTATACATTCTGTGTGCATGTGTGTAACTCCGTTGGAGTCCTGGAATCTGTTCCTATACATTTCCTTTTTGAGGGAAACCTCCTGCCTGTCTGTTTCTCTCTCCCTCACACACCCACACACATACTTGTGCAGTATGTGCTGTAACGAGTCCTACATTTGATGTTAGGAGAAATTAAGGCTGATGTGGCTTAGTAGAAGTGTTGTTAAATACTGTGCTGCATGGCGTTTGTGTGTGTGTGTGTGTGTGTGTGTGTGTGTGTGTGTGTAAATGGAATGTTGTCTGGGCCACCGAGACCCTCTTTCCACACCCTCACACAGCTGTTGACCCTAACCAAGGTCATATGGCATGCTCCCACACACATGTACAGTAATAGTCCACATGTCTGTATGTTACTGATACCGCGGTCATATTTCCCATTGGGACAATGTGAAGTCTGTGTGCAGGACACTGAAATGTGAGTGCTAGCACAAATATCTGCCCCAGTGTTTGGTAAAACGTGGCTGCAAATCCAATAAACTGTAAAATCTGTTTTTAACCAAACCTTTCCCAAAAAGAAGTTTGTTATTTTTAAATGATAAAAAACTAAATTAAGACAAAAATGTGTGTATATTATGTGTTAGTGTGACTGTGTTAAATTAATCTGCAGGAGAAATTAACTTAAGAAATTATCATCTATTTATAAAAATAGATATAAATAGATGTTTTTATTAATAACATGAGTGCTCATGTGCATCTGCAGGTCTGTTGCCGTCTTGACAGAGTGTATGCGGAACAAAACAGTGGCAAAGTTTCTGCGCGAGCGTCAGGAGAGTCTAAAACACTCCCTTCCTCTTGGCTCCTACCTGCTTAAACCTGTCCAGAGAATTCTAAAGTACCACCTACTTCTGCATGTATGGTGACACACTTAACTTACAAAAAAGTACCATAGTGAAGGGTTTCTGACTAGTCCCACCACTAGTCGATGCATTAGTCAATGCCTGTGTCAATGAGTCATGGACGTTGTGATTTCAGTTGTGCTTGTTCAGTATGTGACATAAATCTATAAAGTACACATTTATAACAGCTAAACATATTTAAAGGCATAGTTTACCCAGACTGAAAACTTGATTAGTTTATAAGATTATTAAAACTTGAAAATTTAACATGTCAGACACTTCTGTAATAAGGCAACTGGTGTCTTTCAGGAGATCGCTACTCATCTAGAAAAAGATTCAGAGATGTACGATGTCATCCAGGAGGCGATTGACACCATGCAGAGGGTGGCCTGGCATATCAATGACATGAAAAGAAAACACGAGCATGCAGTGAGACTGCAGGTCCATACATCCACTTATATACGCACTACATAAACACCAAACTGGACCACTTTACAAGAATTGTAACGGTGCATTGACACATGCCCAGGTCGCCAAGCTGGTCTTTGGAACATGGTATCTGAATTTGTTGATTCAAGGTGGCTCACCAGCTCTAACAAGCTTGAGCAATATGGTGTACCAAGTTAAAACCAAGACCAACAGCCAGTAGTTCAACTGATCAATCATCTGCTTGGATGCACTGAAGAAAGGTTCCCCGCTTAGTGCCTAACAAGCTGACTACACTAACTGTGAAAACTATACAGTTAATATAATTTTTTTTTTGCGGTATGTGGTATGTTCTAACCTAAAGTGGATTAAAGACAAAATTTACATCAACCTGTAAGGATTTGTTATACTGTATAAGTAGATAATGAAATATACTTTAGACTTAACCTTACTCTTATTTGAGCTTGTAAGGCTAGATACTATGTAAACCTCACTACCAGCTAATAAAGATAAAAAGAACATTCTTGTTGGGGCTTATGAAACTTAAATGTCATCCCTATTTTACCTGTTTTACCTTTCATGTTCATAAAAAAGACTTACTTAAAAAAACTTATTTATTTTAATTTCTTTCAGGAAATTCAGAGTTTGTTGACTAACTGGAAGGGGCCAGATCTGATTGGCTATGGTGAGCTGGTCCTCGAGGGAACATTCCGTATCCAGAGAGCGAAAAATGAGAGGACACTTTTCCTCTTTGACAAACTGCTGCTAATCACCAAGAAACGGGAGGAGACATACACCTATAAGGCCCACATCCTGGTAAAACTACACTAATTGTCCCTGCTGAAAAAGCCAGTTCATACAAGATGATCAAACTGAAATTAAGAAGTTTGGACATAGTCACTGTTATTTTGACAACAGAAGCTTAACCAGTGTGGTCTACCAGGTTGACCTTGTCCACCTGGTAGGGCACTTTCAAATGAGTGCTTTCTGTTCATGTAAGATTTGGTGCAGTTTAAAATATTCAAATAATTCATCCTAACATGTGAAAGTGAACCACTAGTAATTGAGTATATAATTTGCATCATTACATGCGCCTAGTCACACTTGTTATGGAATAATGCATTTCTCAATACTGATCTTCACTGTTTAAAAGCAGCTTGTATTCTTAATATGCATTTGTGGCTGACAAACACAAGTTCATATACTAATGTAACATGGTTTGCAATCAGACTTGCAGGTGTAATCGTGGAACTGTAGAATATGGGCTGATTTTAGCTATGTTTTTCTAGCAGGGTAGAAATTAAAATTGTTGTAAGGGTTTTATGTAATTTTATCTAAATTTTCAGCTCCCTGAATTTATCCAACTTTATTTTCCAGTGCTGTAACCTAATGTTGGTTGAGGTCATTCCTAAAGAACCTCTGAGCTTCAGTGTGTTCCACTACAAGAACCCCAAACTTCAACACACTGTGCAGGTAACCACAAACATTTATACACAAATGCCATGTAACCCAAGATCGGTGTTTTGTGTTAAACACACTATTGAATGGCTAGCCTGAGGCCAGGTTTCTGATATATGGCCAGTCACCTTAAACTTTACCTTGGTACATGCTTCTCTACCTACAGGCTTCAGCATGCACACATAGGTGTGTATGAGTCTCGCCTAAAGTCAGTGCTGTTACATTTAACCTGTGTGTTGGACTAAAGCCGAGCAGTCATAAATATGATGCAGTTTGTACCACAGAGCTCAGAAGTTACAGAACGCCCATAAATCAACTATTTTTTGATGTGATTGGATGGCTCAAACAAATGTAGCTAAAACATGTCAGGTCATATGTTGTCCGTTATGTCATAAGCTCTTAGGGTTAAAACATATCGGGGTGAAGCTTTGAAACTGTGTCTTGTGTCATACTTCAGACCAAAGTTAAAAAATAAAATAAATTGTATTTCAAATCAAACAGTTTGCCTTGTTTTAGGGTTTGCAATTTGTTTCAGGTGGGGTTAATTAAACTGTGATTTCACAATATTAATAATCAGAAAATCAGGATTTATGTTTCAATTGTGAAATACTTTAATTCTTATTATCTTGTTTCACAACACATACTAATTCAAAGCACCTTTACAGAAAATGCATGTTTCTGTGTTAGTGTTTGTAAGAGCTGATGTCAGAAGGTACATTAGATTATAAATTATAGTAGGTACATTATAAATTATAATATTTGCAAATTTAATTTTTTTTGCAATAATAATGCAATCATAAATATTACTGTTTTGACAGACTGGTGTATCAAGAGTATTGACAGTTTTGAAAAAAGCATTGTAACAAGTGCAATGTACTGTTTGCAATGGACCAAACATGGAGCAAGGAGCAAGGGAAGAGGGAATGGGGAGTGAGCGAGAAGTGGAAAATGAGGAACCCAGAGCAGAGCTGGAGTAATTATAGAATGCTTTAAGCACAACGTGGAAATTTTTGCTGCTTTAATCCACTCACATACTCTGTTTACCAGTTAGTTGCTTGTAAGCTAAGGGTTACAAACGAAAAATTTAAGCAGCAGGTTGTTTATTGTGTCTATGAAATGAACTGTGTATTAATGCGTCACTACTTAGGGCCTTTTCCAGTTGATCACATCTGTTTGTTAGTCTCTGACTTTGCTGACGTCCAGCCAGTTGATGAAACCATTTGTTTTGACTTGCTGGATAACTTGGTTGGAGTGGGTTTTATGAAGGTGTGGCAGTAAATGATCTTAAACCATTTGATTGAGCTAGTATATCTCTAATCCATCTAATCCACCTTCAGGCAAAGTCTCAGCAGGATAAGAGAATGTGGGTCCTGCATCTAAAACGACTGATCCTTGAAAATCATCCCGCCAAAATACCAGCCAAGGTTAGATTCTTATTACTGTAATGCACAAATTTTACTGTGAAATAAATAAATACTGCAATACAATGTTTTGTTCGTGCCAAATGTCCTAAAAATAATGACAATAAAAATAATTACTAAAATAACAATGTCACATAAAAAAACAAATCACATAATATAATCAATGCAAAAATTAAAACATGTTCTATTAAATGTATATTAAATTATATAAAGTAATATATAAATAATATATTATAATATTAATAATACATAAAAAATATAAAAATTATACTTTTTTTATTTTGGGGTAAAATATGTATCTCTTTCCACAGGCTAAGCAGGCCATTCTGGAGATGGATACTGCAAGTAAGTATAAAAGCCATAGTATAACTATATATTGTGTTTAAAGGAACTGGATTTTAGACAGTAGTTTACATTTTTCAGATCATCCAAGTTTTCACTACAACTCTGAGGGTGACAAGAGATTGAACACTAAAGAAGATCCCTCTCCTCGGAGAGCACGGAGAAAGACAGGTGAGACCCAGCACACATACAACTATGAGTTTTGGCTCCTTGCCCATTTTTTTTCACAGTTTGTAATAAAAATGTAAAAATAATAATAAAAAATAAAATAATCCTTTAACTTTATACATTATTTTATCATTTATGTTGTATCGACAAATACAGGTAGCAGTGAGTGGACAGAATGGAACTGGCCGCCTGATTTAGGCTAAAAGAATAGAAACAAAACTTAATTTCATATTTTTTTAATTGATTTGCTTTTTACTTATTCTTTATTTTATTTTTCATTTTGTTTCTCTGACTTGTGTTGTTTTTCCTCTTTCTCCTTAGAGCCCTTATCTAAATTACTGAAAAACTCCAAACACATTAGTAAGTAGAATTTGGTTTAAAAGTGATCATTGAGAAAAGTTATATTATTGTGATTGAATAATGGTAATCATTTTAAAAGAATTGTGTTTTTCATTTTTGCTTTTCTTATTTTGCTGTAGTATCCAGCCCAGATATACAAAAGGTAAAGAACATCACAGTACAGCATGTATTTATTGTATAATTTAAATTGTAATCTGAAGTATGAATATGAATACATCTCAAATGTACATGCTATAGAGCTAAAAACTTGAATTTGTTCCTCACAGTGTTCTAGTTTTGGAGTCACTCTGCTGTCACCTGTGGCTCATTTGGGTTCTATTGGCCGATCACGTAGCCTTGTCAGTGAATCACAAGAGTCTCTGGACCCTGGTGACCATGGTGACCACAGCGATGTAGATGATGGGCCACATCCACAGGATGCTGATGATGAGGATGATACTGGTCTGGTTAGTGTGATTTAATGCCATACTTCACTTCAAGTCTGTTATTTAATAATTAAGAGATTAGTTTAAATTGGCAGGTGGTGCTAGCTTCTTGGTGCTAACACAATCTTGGCAGTCTGTTATCTATTGTGAACAACTGACATGAGTGTTCCTTTTTCTATCAAAAACATCACATGTTCTATGTTATTAACATCCTCCAAGTCTGTATACATCTCGAATCATCATGAATGTCCTAAAAGGTGGCTTTTGTACAACCAGGGTTCTAGGGGTAAGCTGAGAGTGCCAGGAAAGAATAGCCAGAAGAAATTAAACCAGCAGGTATCTGTGGACAGCATTGACCAGTGGAGAAATCACAACCTCACTCATACAGATCTCCAGGTAAAAGCAATAGACATATCCAGGTTATGAGCCACTAGTTTTCAAAGAATGCTGCTTGTTGGAAGAGAAACATACATTTTCATAAAGCTCACATGCTTAATGTTTTGATTGTAACTCTTTATATATAAATTACTCTGGAACACTGCTTTTTATTGTCTTGTTAGGATTAACAGGATTTTATGTTTCCATTAATTAGTTGTCTGATGGTCACAATTTATTATTACAGAGATGATTTTCACTATACAGTAATTCACTATTTTCAAAACATATTATTCCAAGAGATTACATTGCTAGGGAATACAGTATCACAGTATGCATTATCTGATGGTCTAGCTAAAATGTTCTACAATTACCTGGGTAAATGGAAACTGTTATACAAATTTAGAGTTTAGGTCCAGCCCTAATGAAATACACCTAAACCACCTAATCAAGGTCATGTTTGGCAGTTATTATTAGGCAAGGTCTTACTTTCAGGCAGGTCGGTTGAGTCAAGTTTGAGCTAAACTCTGCAGGAAACTGGCCCTCCAGGAGCAGGATTGGGCACCCTGTCTATAATATTTTCATAAACACCATGATTTGAACACATACAAACATCATTACAGGTATAATATGATGAAATCTACATATTGTAAAAGGGCTTATTATGAATTTTTCAGATTGCCAAACAGTCCTTGCAAAATGAGGCTGTCAACACCCCTATCCTATGGGTGACTGGTCCTCCTGAAACAGAAGCGGATGAACACATCTCTCACATGCTGGGAACAAGCACAGAACATTCTGTTCGCAACATATGGGCAGACCATCGTATCCGAAGGGCCATGTTTCCAACTCGCCAAAAGACTGTACAAATTGATGATGATGAGGACATCTACCAGCTGTTCTTGCCCACTGAAAATGATATAAGCAGCCATGATGCAGAGAGTGACCATGAGACTGCTGTCCATCCAGAAAGACCTTGTAGCTGGCATGTTGAACAGACTCAAACATTGCAGCTAGACCTTCCTGCAAGTGGGGGCAAGGTACTTCGCAGGGCCAGTAGTGTTGGAGAGAAACAAAGTGAGCGACAAAGTCCTACCAAGCGAGCCTTACAAGAGGAAGAAATCGACCAACAGACTGAGTCCTCAAGCAATGAAATTTCAGGGTCGTCTTCTGCAGAGCAGTTAACAATTGATGATATTGAGAATGTTTATGACAACATTAGTTATGAGGAGCTTCAAGCCATGGGTCTGATTCGTAAGGATCACGTTAACAATGCCCTTCCTGAGGCAGTAGAGGTTAATCCAAGGGTAGCACCACAAGTTATAATTACTCCAACAGAAACTAAGAGTTCATGTGAGAGCAATAGGTACTCTGGTCAGGAAAGGGAGCCATTTGAGACGTGTGAGCTTCAAATTGTTGAGGATGAGGAGAATGTTTATGACACCATTGTCTTCCAGGAACGCCCAGTCCTTTCAGCTGATACAGATGAAAGAGAACTAAAAAGCTTGAAGACATCTGAAATAGATCTCATGGCAAGCCAGATTTTAGGAGGCTTTGTTTCTGAGGAAAGCCTGCATCTTAAGAACAACACAGTAGTTGACCAGCCCCAGATTTCTCCTGCTCCACTTTATGATATTGAAAATTCTCAGCTTTCTTCACCTGATCACATGTTAGAGCAAGTGGATGAGATATGGAACGATTTGGAAAACTACATTCGGAAAAATGAAAAGAAACAAGACAAACTTCCAGCAGCATTTCCTGTTAGTGGAACAGACCCCACATGTAAAACACATGACTCTCCACAAAAAGCACACAATTCTCCACACAAAGCACAAGATTCATCACGAACAAAACATAGCTCCCCAACTAAAGCTAATCAACAACAAAAAGCTAATGATTCCCAATGCAAAGCAGAAGAATCTCTAAGCAAAAAAGCAAATTTAAGGCAATTTAAGTCAAATGACTCTCCAACCAAAAGGCCCTTAAAATCCACTGCTGTTGTTGAATTACTCAACCCTGTGGCTTCAATCCCCCCACCATCTGTCCATATTCCCATCCTCAACATTCCAGACCTCCTTGCAGAAAACAGGTCAGAGGAGAAAGATGTAGCTTCTCCTTCATCTCCTTCCCTTCCTGTGCTCCCCACCCCTGAGCCTCAACCTGGCACTGTAAAGAGTATCCGCAACAAACTAGCAAGGTTAAGCAGTGGAAGCTTCCGTATGGATGATGAGGACATTCCTTCACCGAAGGACTCAGAGTTTCAGTCCCTGTTTAGTAGTTTGGAGTCTGGCTCCTCTAATCTGCTGCTGGGTGGGGAAGCAGGTGACCAGGTTTTTGAGTTAGGAGAAAAGGGCAAGAACAGAGTGTTCCTTATGGCTAGGCAGTACAGTCAGAAGATCAAAAAGGCCAACCATTTACTGAAAATGAAAAGCATGGACCATGAACTCAGCTGTGCTAGGGTTAGGATAAGCAAACAGAAAGATCTGGCAGCCATACTGGAGGAGAAGAAACAAGGAGGTACTGCTATAGGTAAGACATGTGCATGGTTAAAGTTATTCTTTCTTTGTAAAAGTCCTATTCATAGACAAACAATAATAGTGAGGTGTGTATTTTTTTGATGATATTGGACTTTCTACTATATCCAAGATAACTACTAAGTAAGCCATTGGTAGGCTAAATTTAAAAAAGTGTTAAAAACTATGGTTCTTCTACAACACTGCTCTGTTTGAGCATGACGGCTGAACCAATAGCATGAGTTTGGGGTGGGACTATTTGTTTACAGGGGGTGTTTTTGGGGCTGTTTAAAAATTCTATTTTATATTTAGGATAATCCTGGCACAGAAATGATGCACTATAAAATAGCATAACAACATAATATATCTTAAATGATTAAAAGTCATTTTTCTAGCTTAAATTTATTTGTATGGCCTCTTTCTTCATTTTGTACAGGTGCAAGAATAGCAGAGTACTCTCAGTTGTATGAACAGGTGGGTTTTAAGGGTTCTCCTATCACTCCTCCAGTACTGAAGTCATCTGTCAGTATTGCAGGCCCCCACCCACTTTTCCCCAACACCACCTCTTCCCCATCCTTGTCTGAGAGCTCAATGCAAGAATCTGACTGGTTGAACTGCACATATAGTAACAGGGAACTTGCTGATTTTGTGTCCTGGCCTGCGGAAACAGCAGCAACATCATCCCCATCAAAAGGAATGACCCCTGCAAGTTCAACCCCTGTATTAAAGAACCTTCCACCCACTCCAAGAACTCCACCCAATCAGCGTTGGAGTGCCTGTGTGACAACACTAAGTAAAGATGACTCTGATCACATTTACTCTTCAATTGGACCACGTGCCAATAAAGTGTCATCCTACAATCGCTGTCAGTCCTCATCTTCACTGGTAGACCAGACTGGGACAGAGAATGGCAGGGAGCCATGCAATCAACTGCGGAAGATGCACGGAAAAGAATTAAGGACACATATGCCTTGGCAACATAGCCTCCCTGAGTGCCCCAGCCAAGAGACTTCTGACCTTTTCATGCCCTGTGATATCACACTTCGGGACTCACAGAAAGTACTGGTACTGAACAGACAAGCACCATTTAACGCGCAAAGTGCCACTGAAAATTATCTGGCCAACTTTAAAGACAATGGAGATGATGATGATGATGATTATGTGGAGATCCGTTCTGAAGATGAGGGCGAAGAACAAAAGCAAGAGATGCCAATACTGGCACAGTGGCACAGTATGCCTGGAACTGCAGTTAAGTACAGCAGCCAACCTCAAAGCATGCAAGGCCTGGAAAAAGAACAGCAGGTTTCAACTAACCCTGAGATGACACTACAGGGATACCTGTGGAATGATCCCAATTGCAATCAGGGTTTAAATCAGCCCAAAATTGTCCAGTCACTAAGAGAAAAGTTCCAGTGTCTCAGCTCTAACAGTTTTGCATAAAAAGTGAGAACAATGGACAACATGCCATAAAGAGAAATGAGACATTACAAAACTTCCACATGGAACATGTTACACAAATTAAAGACACAATAAACAACATTTATACAATATTTGAACTGTAATATACTTTACTGAGGTACACACAAAACACAACAACAGCACACAATTTTTAAATGATAAATTCAGTGTTAGTTCTGCTCATGTCTAGACTTTAATTAAATTAAATTGAATTAAACTAACAACTAATTCAATTAAACACTGTAGCAGTTACATATCTAAGAAGGACCGTATGTACACAACATGTTTCTAGATGATTTATTTAATCTCTGTTTCTTCATATTAGGATACATGCCAAACCATAAGGGCAAAACTTTCGGGTCATATCATGATTCTGTTTAATTCAAAAGGTGTAGTTCATAAAAAAAGCAGAAAATGAGAAATTAACTTAGACACAATTCTTATATCAGACATAATTTTCTTTTAACTATTACAATAATCTCATAAACTACTGGTTCTACTATTCTAGTACATCTATATAAAAGTCATTATTAAATATTTAAGATATGCCACATAAGGAGCACATGAGTGACAATAGTAATTAATTATCAGTGTACACATGTAGACATAACATTGTATTGGAAAATAATGCCGATATTTCATTTTTATTGTGTAGAAACATGCCATTAGTAAATCTGGCTGTATAGATGGCTGCATCTACAGAAAATTATGCTAACATCAGTCAGTGACCATTCACGTGTATTTTGTACTATTTGCATGTCATATTTTCTTAGAAATATATATATAGAATCCATATATATTTTACTATGCTGTACATTAGATATAGAATTATCAGACTGGAAAGTAATAGGTATATTTTAAAAATATGATAAAGTTCATGCTAAAATGTTAGTTACAGACAACCTCGCCTTAGACATAAGCATAATATGAGTAACTTGTTTTTCTGCCACTAGAAAATGTAATTAGCCATTAAAACAGAAATATGTTATTTATAGTGTCTTAATTTTAGGTTTGTTTAATTATGTTCAGGGGACCATATTGAAGAATGTGACAGTGAGGTGTTAAAAGTGTACTGTAACTTGATGTAAATTTGAGTTGAATATTTTGTATTGTCTGATATTTCTCCTTTTGAAAATGGTCAGAATTTGTTGTCTCTACCCTGTCTCCACCTACAAATAAAACACTGGTTAGCTCCCACACTGTCATCCCAAAGATTTAGAGATTTTTATTAGTGATTTTCTTAGCACAATTAAATTTTGTCCTTTATTTATTTACTTTTAGTTACTTTTTGTTCTTTCCCTAATTATTAATTGTTGAGATCACGTCTGTTTTACTTTGATGGAACATTATTTATTAAAGGTTTGGATTGGTTTTTCAGCTGGAATGATTTTGAAAGAAAAAAGGGTTTAAATGTGCTGTGAATATTGCATTCTATGTTTTTTTCTTGTATGTGCACTGTTCAAATATGTTACCTTATTAAAATGTTACATTAAAATAAGAAATTCTCACTTGACCTACTAAATACAGTTGTAAATAAACAGTTTAAATATGGATCAAAACTATGAATTATGCGTATGTATTTTTTCAGTACATTTTGTTTTCTGTTTCACTAATGGGGACGGTTAGCCTTCATTGTAATTGTTTCTTTTGCACTTTTCGTCATTGATTTTTAATGTTGTGTTTGTAAAGATGTACATTTTCATGAATATTGCCATTGATCTTTTATGAAGTTAAGTTTTTGCCTTTTTATAACTGCCTTGTTAGTAACTGTTCAAATATGTGTTTTACGCAACAAATAAACCTTCAATTAAAACAAAAACTTTTATTGCCCTTAGTTGTACATCATACTCAATTTATCATCAAACTCTCATTCAATTTATCATCAAATGCTCCATTTTTATGAACAACGATTTTGAATGTTTTACATCATCTTTACATTACTGGTCAAAAGCACTCTAAAAATGTTGAGTTGTTTTCAACACGTGGTTGGGTAAAATGTGGACAGAATTAACTTATTGCCTATTAATTGGGTAAATTAATAATTGCTGGGTTGTTGTTACCGGTCCATGGGTTAAAACGAACCAGAATAGGGTCATTCATAACCCAAATGTCTGTTCTGTTTGCATTTTACCCAACCATGTGTTAAAAAACATCCCAGTGCTTTTAGGGTGGATTATATGTGGACTATAATGTAAATTAAACTATAGGCATCTTTACAGTAGCCACCCTTTGCCTACAATTAGCCAAAAAATTACTCTTGGAATTTTGCTCTTATTGGCTGATTACCTTTATTATTAGTCTTACATAGATATAACCTTTGTTCCCTAATAGAGGGAACAAGATGCTGTGTCAATATAGTGATGTAGATGTTTGACCCTGGGAGAACAATCGCTCTGCTTTTAATATAAAATGCCAATAAAAAATTTTGTGTGGCGAGTGAGATTTGCGTGTCAGTCTCTGAAAGGGAGATGGTGACACCACTCATTTAGATTTGTGCTGCGGAGCTGAGACATGTCCAGCTGTCAGCTAAAAGTTCAGCATTGTGCCAGGAAAGACACAACGTCTCGTTCCCTCCATCAGGAAACAGAGGTTACATACAACATTTTGTCGATGTAGTGACACTGTGGGTCCCTATACTAAGCATTACAACAGCTGAACCGCGCTATGGACTCAGGTGGTGCATCTGCCAGTCAACATGGCGTGCCTGAGCAACACACTGAAAGTGAGAAGCTGACCATACTGAAGGGTTGGTATTATAAAGCTTCTAAAAGGTCATAACAGAAATTCTGCTGGTCAAATGTGAACTTCTCCTTAAAAGAAGACACTGTGGAGACCAAAACCTACCTAAGGGGAGGTCATATGTGGAAATAGATGGACTTACCACAGGGAAGTACCACATCAAACTACACGTACAAGTGGGGGACCACCGAAGGGAGAACCACCCAGATTATAAGCCATAACAGATATAACCATCTAGGGAAAGACACAGGTTTACACAAAGGAAACCGCACTATGGAAATTACTCATATGGAATTAACAAAGGGAATCACTACATCCACTAGATCCAGTTGCTGAGCCCCTCTGCCAGGCTCCAGTTAGATAATGTGCGAATATCCAGGGTTTACAACAGGGGAGCTTACTGTCACATGCATCTGTCACAACGACAATACATTTCGAAACCAGCTGCATGGAAACCGAAGTTTGCAGGAATCCTCGATCTAGTCACGAGCTGAAGAACCGGTGACATCTGAGTGATAGCCACCTATGTCGGGACTCAATTTCAATTCAGTTTTATTTATACAGAGCTTCATTTTACAATGTTACATTGCTTTAAGGCAGCTTTACACAATACTGTGGTATATAAACAATACAGAAAGACAAAGAAAAAAACCACACATCTTTAACACATAATACATGGTATTATTGCTTATAGTATGTGCAAAATGTATATTAATAAAACTAATTATGGATACTAGGTTTGTAGTTGTCAGGACCTCGGTTTGACCAACCCAGGTTTTGTTGAAGCATTCTAGTACAAGCATTCTAGTACATTGGCGAGCCACCAATGACTGCTCAGCCAAATTCAAGGAAAATCTAACAACAGCTTGCTATGTGCTCCAATGTCTGCGTCAACCCCACCTCCTTGTTTTCTCGTTAGCCTTGTCTGCGTTAATCACCTCCACCTGTTTTCTCTTATTTTCTTCCCTTTATAGTTCCCTCATATTTTCTGTCCATTGTCAGTCCATCTTGGTGTTTGCCAGTATCCTGACCTATCTAGTTGTGCAATTCTAGTCTTGTTATTTTGTCATGTCCAGGCTTCAGGTCCGTCTATGTGTTTTTGTTTTGCTTTTGTTTTTTCTTTTCTCTGACAACATTCACTTTCTTAACACCACCCTCTCCAAGGGTGGCCAATTCTGGCCAGTCCAGAAGCAGACAGAGGCCATCAGACTCCATCCTGCCGTGGCCCGTTTCCCCCATCTGCTTGTCGGCAAGAACTGTGATGCCTCTTTTCTGGGGTGATAGATACAATCGCTGTGACCCACTCTGCGTCCAGGCTCCACCCTCCAACTCTGGATGCGGCGGTCTGCCGCTGTAAGCACTAGGGCACGCCTTGCCTGCCCATACTTGCATTGGCTCTTTCCTCTCAGGTCAATGTTAATATTCAAAGGTGATTTGACACCCAAGTGAGACCCCATACATCAGTACATATATTCATTGACATAATGTTTCCATTTCCTCCTTCAGGGTAGAAGGTTAAAAATTAGGGAAAAAACTAAATTAAAAAAATGTTGATCCATTTATTTTTGTTATCAAGGTATGGTATATTAGACAGCTACCATGATACCTAATTTCCAGTTTATAGTTTGTTTTATGGACATGTCAAATTGAATAAAAAAGTGTTTCTTTATTCAAGAGTATTCAAGATTTACATTTTACTGCAAAAATTTACATTAACACTGACTAGCACATTTTACTGCTAGTCAGTGTTAGGAAATAGCTAATTACAAGTAGTGATACTATGTAGACCAAGATGGCGGCGCGTGCACATCGCGAGGCTCAGTGTCTCTCCAGTTTCTGCAGTTTTGCTGTATTTTTCTTGCTCATCTCGGGTCTGTTCGTGCAGAACAGTTGTGCCTTTACATCGTATACCCGACAGAAGCTTTTGGATATTGGTTTGTACATTTCCGACAGTTTTACCAGCAATCTTCGACTCGTCCCTGAGATCGCCAGAACACCTGAAGCAGCGCACCCTACCCGGCCAGGCGGAAGTGCTCGAAGGCGGCGTCGTGACCATAAACAAAGGCGGGGAGACACTGAGAGCTAAGCTAATGCTAACATCACACCGGTATTCTTTACCCAGCATTTTTCTCGCCAATGTACGGTCATTGGTGAACAAAATGGACAAGATTTGACTATACATCAAACATAGCAAAAGACTTTTGAACTGCAATGTCATGATCTTCACTGAAACATGGCTAAACAGCAGCATACCGGACAATGCTATTGAGCTAGCTGGACTCCACACATTCCGGGCAGACAGGATGGCGGACGGATGACTCTGGTAAGATCAGAGGCGGTGGATTGTGCATTTATGTTAACAAAACTTGGTGCACGAACTCTGTTATTGTTGGGAGACACTGCTCAGCTAACCTAGAGTTTCTCAAAGTGTAGACCGTTTTATCTGCCACAGGAGTTCACCTCCAGCATTATAACTGCCGCTTACATTCCTCCCGATGCTGATGCCAAGCTTGCCATGAACGAACTTCATGCGGCCTCTGTAAACAACAGACTGTTCACCCGGAGGCTGCATTTATTGTTGCGGGCAATTTTAATCATTCTAACCTTAAGGCAGAGCTCCCCAAATTTCACCAAAACGTTTCCTGTTACACCAGAGTTAACAAAACTTTGGACCATGTCTACACGAACATGGCTGAAGCCTACGCTGTGCCCCCCTCCCCCACCTGGGACAATCAGATCACCTTTCTTTGTTTCTCACCCCCAAGTATTCACCCCTCATCAACTGTGTAAAGCCATCAGTGAGGATCATCAAAATGTGGCCAGAGGGGGCAGGAGGGGGCCACTCCAGGACAGGTTTCAAAATACAGACTATGTTTGTTTCTCAGGCCACCTGTGGCATTCACACAGACAAAGACAGCTACACCTCCTCTGTTTGGATTACATCAACACCACCATAGACAGTGTTACAACCCAGAAGCATATCACCACACACCCTAATCAGAAGCCATGGATGAACAAGCAGGTGTGCCTCCTGCTAAAGGCACGCAACACTGCCTTCAGATTAGGTGATGCACAGGCCTACAGCACTTCCAGGGCAAATCTGAAGAGGGGCATCAAAAAGGCCAAGCACTGCTACAAGCTAAAACTAGAGGATCACTTTTCCAACTCCGATCCTGGACGCATGTGGCAGGGCATCCAGGCCATCAGCGACTACAAACCGAGCCACTCCACCCCCACAGCCATAAAGGTCTTCTTCCTGAACAAACTTAATCACTTTTATGCTCACTTTGAGAGAGACAATATAGAAACTGCCACCAAGTTCACACCCTTAAATGATCAAATGCCCATTACGCTCACCTCCACAGATGTCTACACCGCACTAAGCCGGATAAACGCGCGCAAGGCTGCCAGACCAGATGCCATCCCCGGACACATACTCGGGGCATGTGCAGAGCAGCTCGCTGGGGTTTTTACAGACATTTTTAACATGTCCCCCGCTCAAGCAGCTGTGCCAACATGCTTCAAATCCACCTCCATTGTGCCAGTGCCGAAACACTCTAGTCCAACATGCCTGAATGACTATCGCCCTGTAGCACTCACACCCATTATTATGAAGTGCTTTGAGCGGCTGGTCCTGGCACACCTGAAGGACTCTCTCCCATCCACACTGGACTCATACCAGTTTGCCTACCGTAGCAATAGGAGCACAGAGGACGCAGTCTCCATAGTGCTGCATTCTGTACTCACACACTTGGACAATGAAAACACTTATGCACGAATGCTGTTTGTTGACTTCAGCTCGGCTGAATACTGTCATCCCCTCCAAGTTAACCACTAAACTTCATAATGCTCAAAGCACTTCATAATGATGGGCGTGAGTGCCACAGGGCGGTAATCATTCAGGCATATTGGGCCGGAGTGTTTCGGCACTGGCACAATGGAGGTGGATT
>JAZGTK010009572.1:0-17159 GCA_036877625.1 Ambastaia sidthimunki | reverse complement strand
TTTGAACCTGTGGTGGGATTCTCAAAAATAGAGCAACACATGACACAATAACCGAAGACATTGGTCTGTTTGTATGGCTTTAGTGCTGTTTTTTTATGGGGCTGAATTTAAAGAGGAAACTTGTCTGTAAGGCTTTGATCATGTAGTCAGTCAATTATTTGTATGTAAAAATGTAGATAAACTAGTCAGTCTCGAGCCAGTTATTGGGCAACTAGTCGACCAGTTTGACCCATCCCTACCTACTATACACGTGTGATTAAACCCATATGTTATGCCATTAGTGAGCTTTGCAGTACATTACCTCAACTATGACTGGACGTTATCAAGTGTGAAATAAGATATGTACCAGAGAAGCACACAGCTTAATACCTTCAATATGTTTTAGCCCACTAGCTGTTAAATTAATAGCTAATGACCGGCATAAGTAGGGATGGTTAATATTTCTGACATTATAGCTGCAGTAGGTAAACTCAAAAAACATATTGTTGTGCATTTAATTGTAAGACAATAAATGTGTGACAGCTGCAGACTGAAAGTTCAGAAGTTTGTTTACAGACAGTCTTTGAACTGTCATTCTGCTATATTTAACTTTTTCAAAAAATTTAATAAATTTCGACAGGAAAAGCTTGTTTATATTTTTTCCTGACGTAACAAAGTTTTCTTTTGTTTACGCATTATGATGCCATAAACTGCACTGTACAGATTTCAGAGAAAATTGTTTGTGAATTCTTCACTGTGGTTTGATTAGCAGTCTAAAAATGCTTTCAGATGTGTATTAACTTATTCCTTAAAGAAAGAGAAGTCAGATTATTGTTTGTATGTGTCTGTGTTTCCAATTCTAGTGAGCAACCTAGCTAAACGCTGTTTTTCCCAGCATCCTATGTAGACAGCAGGCATGCAGGTTTTGAGAAAAACTCTACATCTCAATCTATAGCTGCAGTGTTTGTACATCTCACGCCATTTTGCTTTTTGAAGGCGTTCACACTAGCCACTGCCACAGGGTCACAAAATCAAGATGCTGCGTTTTTCCAAGGATGTTGCAATGATGCACTTTTTAAAGTGACTTTCTTGCACTGGAAAGGCAGGACTCAGCCTTTTTACAACTCTTTAGCCTTTCAGCCCTGCTTTTCAATACGGCAAGACTTCCTCTCAGCCACAGGGATTATTTAACTCAGTGGGGAATAATTGTCATGCCCCATTTCTGCAGCCTGAGGCCTAGGGCTGCAGACTATCACAACTCAACGTGATGTGTTGATTTTAAATGAGAAAATAGTAAATCTTAATGGATTTAAAATAGGAATCTTGTATATGAATACTCTGTCATTTATACCCTTATAAACATTTACATTGATACTGTATTACAGTCACTTTTACTGTAAAATCATAAATCAATATTGGATCAACAAGAGTTTCTTTAAGAATCTTTCTACCATTTGAGTTAATTTCTTGTTTTGAAATGACCAATACCAGCTTACCACAGTTTTATTTGGTGTTGGTGTTTTGGTGGAAACTCTGTATGCTGTGGTGCCATATTATAATTAGGGTATTATAATAATTATGATTATTAATGTCACAACACCAAACCAGCAGCATTGTCCAGGTGCAGGAAATACTGTATTTTTAAGTGCAAATTAATTGTAGTGTGGATCACCTGATAATGATGCCTTTGTTTAAGATAATCTTGTACCTTCAGACACAGATATCAATGGAAGGTGTGGCTTTGGTTTGTGCTGTGGGTGTGGCCTGTATTGTTAAGTGCCCTGATTTATCTTGCTGTCTATTTTCTGAAAAGACTTGGGCAAGGAAATACCTCAGGAAATGAATTGATTGCTATTGCCATTTCCCCCGGGGTCAGTGGCCTTCTCTCTGCCTGCTGCCATGCTGTTTATATCAAGGCCTTAGACCTGAGTATTTGCAGGGGCCCCTTTTGGACTGTGGCTGTATATGCGTTCAGTCAATGTGTAGATTAGTGTAAATACACAGGCTTTGATTGGAGCACCTCCCTGTGATGTCACTTCCCAAGCATTTGGTGTTTAACACAGAAGCATTAAGGAGGGAACGGACACATTTGATCTTTCAGGCTGCTCTGCCCTTTGATGACTGTTGCTCTGCCCATTTTAGACAAGCACCTTGCTGGAGGGTTGCAGAAAGTTTTGATGACTGTGGCTTTTTCCTCCTTTGACACATCAAGGTCTCTGGTGAATGCTTAGCAATAAGTGTCGGACAACGCAGAATCCTGTAATTCTCTTTGGTCCGCTACTGCGTGTTATGCTTGAGGAAAGGGGCTGTCAGAAGCGCTTGGCTTTGACAGGCTGTCGCAAACATCAGGCCGTGCAGATAGACTTTAAATGTGACTTAGAAAATGTAATGAAGGGAAGGATGATGAAGCCAGAGGCTTTGTGAGTTAGTGTGTGAAGAAACTAAGAAAAGAGCTGATGTGCTTTAAGGTTTTTACAAACTTTTGGCATATTTTTACAACATTTTTAGCATATGTTTCTCAGGCTGCCAAGAATGAAGACGCTTCTACACCAAATTGGATCACAGAATAACCTTTTTTGAACAGGACCTCACTCACTGAAGTAAACATGCAATTTAAAGGGGTCATTTAAAGGGGTCACAACAATGCATACTGTTTGACAGTGCGCAGCCAGTGTATTGCATCTTATTTAGTGTCCATATTCTGTAAGTAGTTTATAGCACACACAAAAACCTCTGTGAGCACACCTACTCTCAAACAAACAGACTCTCTGTCGCCGATTATGTGATTGTGGATTAAAACAACAACTATTTTTAAGCATATCCCATCTGTTGATGATGAATTAGAGATGAGCTGGAGCAAATGATGCCATCACTGTTTGCTAAAGGACAGATGTCCTGTGTATGCTGGTTAGTCCATGAACACACTGACCACAGCTCATCTGATGAAAGGCAGACGACGCATTATGCATGCATCACTGCCTTAAGCACAGACCCTAAACCGCATCACTGCGGCGGTCTCGCGCTCAGTCCTATGATAATTGGTGCTGAATAATTGAACGTGGTTTGTTGTTTGGTTTTTGTGTGGTATTGTTATTGGTTTGTTGTGTCTGGCCTTCTGAATGTGTTGCTAAAACAGCTAGCATATTTTTGTGATATCAGAGTTCGTGTCCATCAAGCCACCGTGCACCTGCGCTGTTTGCAAAGCAGATATTCTGTGTTAAATCAATGCCACATAGCTCTCAGGGCCTTGCGAAGGGATGCCGTTTAGCTGCAGGCTGTAGATAAGGCCGCTCAGCTCTGCTAAATCCTCTCGACTGCATGAATTTCTCATGGGGCTAAACACACGCAAACACACCCCTCTTTGATAGCAACCAACTTGCTGCGCTCATAACTTAAATTCGACTTGTTTCATTTTGAAAGCATTTATGTCAGTCACACAGCTGTCAACTCAGCAAGATTAAATATGTCAGGGCTTCATTTTTAACTATTTTAGACAGTTGCTTGCCTCTGGAATCTGGGCATCTTAGTGTTTATGGAAAAACATAGACTTGATGACCCTTCTTTACATAGTGTAGCAGAGCCTGCAGAGATTTTTTTTAGACAGATGCGTCCAACCGCTTATTGCATTTCCTGCAAGTTGCATCTGCACCTATTCATAAACGGGCATCGCTGGTGCATTTTTTCTTGCATGGATTTTGAATTGCTGCATTGGTTTAAAGATGTGAAGAGAGCTGTGGGGAAGGGTATTTATTATCACACGGTGTGGAAATGTGATGACTTCGATTCTGCCCATCTCGACATTCTGCAAGCTTTCCAGAAGCTTCTGTTTGTTTAGAGATCTGGAGATGGAGTAACTTCAAGTGACACTAATGTCGGCCTTTGAAGGTTCACGCCTGATGTTGCAGGATCAGCCCTGACCTGTCTTATTTTCTAAACCTCGTTAAGTTTATTGAAACCCTGTGAGGAATAAGGTTAATAAGGGTTGGTGTATTTTTAAAGCGATTTCCTGTACAATGAGCGTGCGAGTTGACACCTCCCCCAGCTGATTTATTATTGTGTGTTAAGGGATTGCTGAGGCAATAGCTTTGAGACTTACATTTGCCCCCTCGCTAACGCAATCATACTGTATCTCATGGATGTTTCTTCACCATGTGTCTGTGCTGAGAAATGGGGGTTGCTATAGAAAAACACTTTCTCTCCATCTCTATTTGCAGACCCTGATATTTAGTCTTGAACTCCTCCCTGGGGGTCGGCATTATGTGTGGAATAATTAAGCAGGTGGTGTCAAGTGAATTTTTATATTGATTCGGCATCAGCATCCAATGCATGAGATTTTCCGTAATATCTTTTGATTGGAATGCGTATGGTCATACTGGAAAGATGGCTGTAAAATTATTCAGAATTCCTGCCAAGTTATTGAATATTCTAGCTCTGTTCCAACACCTAATAAGCAGCCTTGCTGTGTTCTACCTATATAGGCAGCAGCCTGAATATCTATGTTGCAATGCATTGTGGGATTGCCCATTTTTGAATGATACATTCAGTGGTGTCTTAGTTTCTTTTCTTTCTAGTGTCTTTCTCATTGTGCTTTAAAATACTGTCTAGGTAAGCATTTCATTATGTTTGGCACAGAGCTGATGCTTTTAAGTCTTGAAATTCAGTATTTATTTAATTTTTTTCATTCAAGCTGTGCAAGTTTATGCACTGTAAAACAGAGCAGGTGCCATCTGGGTACCTCGGAGGAAAAACACGAAACATTTGCTTTTAAAGCAAATTGTTCCTTTTAAGATCCTCAAACATTTCAAAACCACAAAGTTGCAATTCCCAAGACAAGGTGTTGCGTATGAAACGGATCAAAGTGCTGCGCTGGGAATAACACTCAATGTTGGGCTGTTTATTCAGGCCTCTGTGGAGGAATGAGTCTTTTGATAGCAGCCCATCCTTTGTGCGTTCCTCTGCAGGCACACCCTTTACAGAAAAGATTTGATGACAGCATAAGAAAGGAAGCTCACTGAAAAGGTTACAGTCGTGGCGTGACGTTCGTCCAGCAGTAACATTGATTCCATGTGGACGTGCGCTGTGGAAGCCCTGACCTGACCTTTGACCTTTTGTATGTACGACCCCTTCCAGACATTATGGTTACGTGAGAGTTCAAAGCATGACATTTACCATAACATTTATATTTTCAAGCAGTAGATCTCAACAAGCTTTTCCCGAAGAACAAGATTTGAAACTGAACAGCCGACCTCACATACCAAAATTATCTATTGTTCAAAAGTAAATAAAAATGTTTCTTAATCACACTGCACAAACTGCTTGAAGGTCCAGCACTGTGCAAAATTGTGTTCTTGTAGCTCAATGGGTAAAGCATTGCATTAGCAGTATAAAGGTTATAGGTTTGATTCCCAAGGAACACACATATTGATAAAATGTATACCTTGGTATACATGCCTTGGTTTGTTTTTATGCTCAGCAGCTAAAAACCATGTTTGTCCTCACTGTGTTTAATTCTGTCTCTTATTGACCTTGCATTGTTTTCTCAATGCTTTTTGGGGGTGATGACATTGTCACATGGCACCTCCCTATTTTTGCCAGTAATCCACCAAGTGACATGAATTTTCAGCAAAATACTGAATTTGACTGGCCCTTCACATCAGCAACAAAAGATATGGGATGTATTTCTTCTTTTTTAAAAGCCTATTTATTAGTTACCATTCTAACTATTGACAATTTTGTGATTGGATGCATTTTTTCATTTGCATTGCTTTCTGCAGACCAATCAGAGTTGAGTCTATTGCTCATTGTGTTAAAATAGTGGGAAACAACATGACATTGATGTATTTGTTCCCATAATACAGCATCAGATAGGTGCAGTCTGGGTGCAGTGCACCTTGTAATATTGTCCACTGTCCTGCTGTGCAAACACTCCTGCAGGCATTGTGGAGATAAACAGCAGCTCTGAATGACAGAGGCTTCATTACCACACAGACCTTTTGTGCTCCTTGTTTCGGTTAATTTCAAGCCAGGGTGGAAATGAAATGGCTGTATTGATGGAGAAGTACTAATATGTCATGCCGGTAAATGTAGCGTATATTTGAATTCTGATATGAGTTTCTAAATTGATTTATGACCTGTTTTTGCAAATGTGGTCTATTTTTGGTCTATTATTTCCTGTGTCACAGTAATGTGTGTGATTTCCTGTATCGCTGTGACCTTTTGTTGCCTCTGAGGCCGTACATGATGGTAATCTGCTGATGAGGAGGTCCAGATAAAGTCGAATGGTGGATGGGACGGGCTTTGAGGGGACAATAGTTTGTGCATCCAAATTAAGATCGTTTCCTTTGGAGCAGCTTCCTGTTGCTGTTTTTATTTGACTAAATAAGATTGTCACATGTGAAATTATTTTCACAAAATACGCCACACGGAATCTGCGTGCTGCAGTATTTAAATGTGTTTTATAAAATGTGTAATATTTATGTTTGGTGTTGTATTGTTTTGAATGTTATTGTCAGCTAAAATACTGTTTGGGTTGAGTGCAATTAAGTGCAATTTCAGTCAGATTGAAATGGAATAAAATGAAAAAGTCATGACAAAATATTGGAATTACTAAAACAGAAAATGATGCCTATATTGATTTTAGTTGTATGTTGGATGTCATTGGATGAAATCATCCAATTGGGTTGGATAGTTACTTTTACAATATGTCTGTACTGCTGCTGTGGCCACATCAACTCCCATGAAGTGATTTTGAACGGCTGAAGCCTGTTTCTATTGTTCACTGCGAATAATTCTTAGAAAGTGGGTCACCTGAGTGGCTACATTTCAAGGAAAGTAAGAATGTTTGTATTGAATGTTTGTGCTGCGCTTACTTGCAGAAATAGTAAACAACATGTTCCTGAGCAGGTTGACAGTTTTGTACGTGTAAATTCATTCTAGGCTTTGAGGTTCAAAATACGATGCGGTTAGTCTCACTGCGTTCATGCACTTGCTTGTGAGCTCACACTCTGTTCTCAGTGACAGGCTGAGCGTAACACCAGCAGGCCTGTGACAGGCCTGACACAGGGCTGAATCCAAACCCACAGCATTGAACGCTAACCACGCTAAACCATCACTTAATCTCAGTGAGTCATCTGTGGGCCTCTAATAGCACACATGCCCACAGTTTTAGTTCAATTACATCACACAGATACAAGCTGCAACCTTTCCTGAGTTCAGATTTAGTTTGTCAGGAACTGCTAGGGTGGGGCGATAGGTTGACTTTTAAGAAATTTAAAAGTCAACCTATTTTGAAAATATACCTTTTAACTAGAGTTTTAACTGTAATTAGAAAATACAAAAGGTATATACAAAGATACATAAAGAGATATATACAAAAAAGAGGTTTTAAAACAAATGGTGTATTACAGAACTATCTTTATCCAGCCATAAACTCCTTTTAAAACGTTTAATAGCATTTTAAAATGACTCATGTCTCAAAGGATCCTTCAGAAGATCTGTTCTATTACACCTTCAAAAGTTCTGGGTGTGAGAAACAGGTGATTCACGCCGGCCGTGAACCAGCCCACATTCGTCACTACACACCTGCCCTTTCAATAAACGTGAGTTAAACAGGCCTGTAGCTTCCCACTTCTCTGGAGGAGGAACCGGCTCTGACATGCAGGAGCATCTCAAGAATGCGCAGCGGTTGCGACTTGAAGCAGTTAGCAGCCCACAAGACTTCAGCAGTGACTGCGGGGGCTCAGCGCCTCAGAACTGCACAGAAACATGCTTTATAAAGCTATCTTTAGCTCGGTAAAAGGGCTTCAGATTAAACCTAATGAAAATAAGAGACACAAATGGTGTTATCTGTCAAGGAACAGGGAACTGTGGGTTGAATTCTGCTGTATTATCTGAATTACTGCCCTACTTTTATGTCCACTCATCCATTCAGAGTGGCCCAGTTTACTGGGTTGAGTGCATGATTTTAAATATTTGAGAAAAGGTTGGAGGTAAAAAAAAAACGTCAACAGTGCTACAGTTCTCAGCAGTATTTGGTCTACGGTGGAAGATTTGCACCTGTGTAATGAGTGCAAAACTTCTTATTTTTGTATATGTGTATATATACAGCTGCATGTCTGTTTGAAACCTAAAATTGCAAGTTACTTGCCAAGTTATTTTCCTTTTTGTGGATGTTTAAACTTTAACAAGAGCAAGTTACAAACAATCCACCATTTGCGGCACTCAACACTATATAGAAGCCGAGTCTTTATTCAGTTTACAGCTGAGACAGTCAAATTTCCATTAAGTCAAACCAGACAACTCAAATCATTATTATGAATGTACCATTGCTAATCCGGGTAAACAAAGAAACCGTTTTGAAAACTGATCTGTTATATACTTGCTCAATTGCTAGACTAGAATAGGCTAGACTAGATGATGCTTAAGCTTTTTCTTTTCTTACACTCACACTGTTTAATAAGAAAAGGAAGCAACATTGATAAATGCACCTTTTATATTGTTGCTTTTTCAGAACTCGCTGCCACTAACTGCTTTGTTTCAATGATGTTTTGTCACATAACCTTTTTTAGATTGATTTGAATTGTGTTGCTCTTAATTTGCAGGTCTCACCACAGAGGGCCTTTATCGAGTGAGTGGAAACAAGACAGATCAAGACAACATTCAGAAACAATTTGACCAAGGTATGTGCTGCTTTTAACTCTCTGTGGGAAATAAGCCTTCATTTGTGAGCGTTTGATAATACGTTGCTAGGACACAAGCATTAGATAGAAGGAGGCTCTAATGCACTTCAGTTTGAGTGGTTAAATTTGTTTTTGTCGCCTTCACACAATGTGTATCGTCACCTCTTACATTCATTATGGTTTATTTTATGTGAGGTTGTTCTGAAAAATTCTCTTTGCATTGTTCACAAGAAAGACAGAGATTCAAGTTTATTTGGTTTGCTTTCCTGGTAAATAACACTACAAAATTAATGTAGTCAAGTAAATTTCTGTCCTCATTGCAAGAACCAATCAGAACATTTGATGTTTAATTTACTGTACATCAGTGTGAGTTCTGGACCAATAGATTTGAATCTTGATATGAACGTACTTTACTAACTTACTAAACTACAAAATGGAGTCAAATATTACCTTGTTCCCTTGTTTAAGTTTTAACTTTTTAGATTTATGGAATCCAAATCATCAAACAGCGGTGCCTCCATTCAGCAGCATAAAAGCCACCAAATGGGAAAAAAGCTCTGAATTACATGATTATTATCTGTCACACTGCATATCGACCATTTCTATGAAAACAAACTTGACATTTGTGGCTTCTGAAATACAGCAAGCTGTGATTATTAGGTTATGCAGTAAATGTTTTGCTTTCCCTAAATCTTGTTACACACTACAGTGATCTCATTTCAAAGGTGAAAATTAAATTGGCACAGCGCTCTAAAAATAGAGGCACTTACAGGTTGATGTAGTTATTTCTGCTGGAAATTGAAAGTTTATATATTAGAGCTACAGCCTGCCACATATACCACACGGATAAATGAATTTGTGTAGTTAATACTTGTATATAATGATTTACTACTACTACTATATATGTAATATAGAAATCTACTTCTATGTATGTTTAATACAGATGAAAAGTATGTGATGAAATAATTAAATTAGATGTATTTATTTGCTAACCAAACATAAGAATATTCATAACAAATGAAAGTCTGGTATTAGTGCAAAAACAGTTTCACATTATGTAAAACATGAATGTAACAGAGTTTTAACTAAAGTTAAAAACATAACAGTAAAGATATATTTTAAAAGTGTAGTTTTTCTTAACTATAATTGAATGAAACATTACAAAAATAAGCTCATATACACACACCTGTTATCTGTTGAATTCTATATTATTGTGGCAAACCGTGTTGCTTGGCAGCCAAATAAAACTAAACGTATAAACAGCTTCATGTTTTGCCTAACAACACCCCTTAGTAACAAGCTCTTCCTCCTTTTGACTTTGCAGTATGTTTCTCTATCACTCTTATGTGTAAAAAAACATAAACCACTTCACATTTGTACCGTCTCACAAAATATATGCAGTTATTCTGCCCAGCACTATTACAGGAAATGGATTTATGTTGCCAAATGAAATAGACGCTGTGTTATCATACATCTTTTAGATCAAATACTGTCATCTGTAGCTGGTGAGCTGTGCAGCTGAGTGGGTGAAAATCTTCAGCCGAGTGGCCAGATTATTCACTCAGTGAGCCATCGCACACCCAAAAGAGCCACTGCAGGCATCAGTGTGCATGCTGGCCTGAAGCCATTAGTCTCTCTCTCTCTCTCGCTCTCTCTCTCCATCCCTACAAATCTGTGAATTATCTGCTTTTTCCTTTTCTTGTGTTCATTGAGTGCTTTTACAAAGATCTGTTCTGACAGCTGTCATTTCACCTTAAACTGACTCCCACAGCCCCTTTCTTTATTATCTTCCCCACTTTCATTCTTTCACTTTTATCTGTTCTCCTTTATTCTGGTCTTTGTCTCTGCTAAATCCACTTAAAGGTGTTTTATTGTCAGTACCAACCAGACAAAAGCTGTTTAACATTTATAGATGTTTTTGTAGCTCAGTCGCTATCAGCGCAGAGGTTGTGGGTTCAAATCCCAGGGAAGACACATACTGATCAAATGTAAAACTCTAAGATAAAAGCGTCTATTAACTGCATACACGCAAATGCACATGAGCTCACTGTATTTGTCTTCCTCAGATCACAGTCTAGATCTGATAGCGATGGATGTAGCTGTGAATGCCGTGGCTGGAGCCCTGAAAGCATTTTTTGCGGACCTTCCCGACCCCCTCATACCGTACTGTCTCCACCCAGAACTAGTAGAAGCAGCCAGTAAGTATCAACTGTTCACTTGTGCTCCATCACTTCCTGTGTTGTGAGAGGTTTGTGGCTGCTGGTAACTTCAGAACAATCTCGTTTTACTAGCTACAAACTGTTAAACTTTCATTTAGTGGAGTAATTCTGAGGAACTTGTCGTATGTGCCCATGTGGAACAACGGTGTATAAAAGATTCACTCAGATGCTAAACTATGTCATTTTGTGAAAGATGTTTAGATGTATGAATGAAACGTTGGGTGTCCTTACGCTTAAAAATGTTTGAATGTCATTGCATTAAATATCAGAATCAGTTTCCCTCAAGTTCACACAGGTGGATTTGTTTTACAATTCTGCGTAACTTGTTTTTATGAAATGCTTGTGAAAAGTGTGGCTATCTTTAAAATAATTCAACTGAGAAAGCCAGATGGTGTCTACTGCATATATGAAAACAAGCAAAGACCTGATTCTGGTACCGCAGCCTCTCAAACTCAACCGTCTACAAGGCTGGCTACTTTCCCTCACGTACCCGGATTTTTTCTACTGCTTTCAAGTGCGTTCGATATTAATCCCATCACCACATGTCTAATCCCAGCCCAAGGAAGCCGGTGTAGTCATTTAAATGCATCTGAGTTTTCCTTTGATGCTTCCGAGTGCTGAATGGAATCCACGGCCCCCTGTGATGTATTCCTCATTATTTCTGATCCACTCCGCTGTAGATAAACGACTTTAAGTACCAGGATGATGTTGTCCGCTAACTTATTTCAGATATTTCTGTTGTATTTTTTTCGTAGCTTCTCGAGTTGTACCTCATTGGCCAGCAATCTCTGTTTAATGTGTTAATATGTTAATGTGTTGCTCCAATAGTTTCGATTATTGCTTGGTGTTTTATGGTACTTGGTGTTTCTACTGGAAAAGATAAAATGAGTTTATTTTATTTTCTTGTGGACAATAAGTAGTTGTACTGCCACATATTTCAGTGTTTAATTATGTTCTCACTTCTAATGACTTTAATGTTTAATGTGGCTTTCTCCAGAAATTGTAGATCACTACGAGAGGCTGCAGGTGCTTAAGGAAATTGTGAGAAAATTTCCTCCTGTAAACTACGAAGTTTTTAAATACGTCATCACTCACCTCAACAGGTAAAGCTGTTTCCTGCTGATAGTAACAATTGTTTTCCTTTGTTAAAGTCAACAGACAGTTTGTTTACTTGTTATACACCAATGTTGTCTTGCTTTCTAACTGCTCTGTTGTAAGTCTACTTCAAAGAAAAGCTATTTAGGCATTGTTATAAGTTACTGTTGAAGATAATGCAGTCTTCCTAAAATGCCAATACCTGAAGTAATTTGGTTGACATAATAAAGGTTACAGCAATAACAGCAAATAAGAACAGATTTGAAAAAGCTTTGGGATAAGTCAAGATGTTCTTGAGGGTAAACTTGACCTTCTGCCTCCACGGCCAGGTCAAAAAAGTCTGTTGTCTGTTCTTTTAATAAATTATTAAACCTACAACTTTTCATTACATAGAGGATGTTTCAGTTTAATGTAGTAAATATTTTCTATTCAATTTTCTATATCTCCTCCATCAGGGTAAGTCAGCACAGCAAGACCACGCTGATGACCGCCGACAATCTCTCGATCTGTTTCTGGCCCACCCTCATGAGGCCGGACTTTGAGAACAAGGACACGCTCTCCACCACCAAACTCAACCAGTCCGTCATCGAGACCTTCATCCAGCAGTGCCAGTACTTTTTCTACGGCGGTGACATCACGGAGCCCTCCAGCGCCGAGGGGACCCCTCCCCCACACGGTCACGGCCTGGAGTCACTGTTGGCCCTGCAGCTTCCTCCTCCCCTCCAGCCACAGCAGATCCACCCGCTGCCCCCCGAACCCCTTATATAGACCCCCACTCTTCACATTTATCTGACTGCAGCACGCCTGCGTGGAAACCTGTTAAAAAGTGAATTAAAACAATTTTGTACAAAGGAAGATGTGACTTGCATAAAAGACGTTTTTTTTTTTTTAAGTTTTTGTTTGTTTTTTATTTCCCCTTTTTGTTTCGTGGCCAGACTAAATAAGAGACTGAAAAACATGTAAAATATAAACATGTCAATGTAAATTTGACATAAACATGCACATGAATAGATTCAAACATCACTGACATAAGGATGATATATTTATAATACCTTTTTTGTTTGTTTCTAAAGACAATGAAGTTGTCAATCACTCCCTAAAATCAACACCACACTCACGTCTTGTTTTAATGGCACTTTGCCATTTCATCTGCTTGTTTTCCCATATTTTTGTTTGGATGGAAGATATATTTTTAGGATATTTTTATCTTACAGACAGCAGTAGCTATTGAGGTGGTGGTATTCCAAAGATTCTGCTTTGGAATGGAACAACAATGAGTTTATGAAATCAGGGGTGCCTGCCTAGGATGCACTTTGTCCTGCAGACTTTAAACTGGGGGCCCCTTGTACTCTGGAAGCCACAGAAGGGAAAGAGCCCACTGTCACCATCAGGCACATCTCAGAGATCCAGGTGTTAGGAGATAGCCTGGTCATCTCCATTTCGTTTAATGTTTTGTTTGTGTTTTGTTTTGGTTCAGCAGACCACCTTCGAAATTTCCATGGTTCCGTTTATGCATTTCTTGAACTGAATCTGCATGTTCTTTGCCACTTGTAACGAAAGAATAAAAGTGGAGCGAAAACGTTAAATGCTTAACTGTTTTTATGACTTTTTTTAAATCTAACTTCTTTGAGGGAACATTAAACTGGGGTGAGATTGTTATATCTGTTTGTTTGTCACGCCATAGTTCAACTTGAAATATATTTTGGCATTGTTTCCCTAAAATAGGAAAATATAAATATCTCTATATATACAGTATATATAAATGTCAGCCTTGTTTGAGAACTGACAGATCACGGGGTACTGAAACTCTGTTTAATCTTGTAAAACCTATAATCAGATTTCATTGTGGTATGGTGTATAAAAATTTGGGCTTAGATTCATTGACTGTGTACTTAATTCCGTATATAAATAAAACCTTTTTTATTTTAAGTAGATGGTACTGAATTTTGTTCCACTGTAACAGATGCTGTGTAGAAAGCTTGCAGTCTTAGTTTTGAATACAGCACAACACGTGTTTAGTTTTGTGCGAGTGATGCGGGAGTTTGTATGTGAACGGATGGCAACAGAAACGAAAAGGTTTTCGCAAAAGCTTTGTAAGACGAGATTTATATCTTAATTGAATCACTAAAACTGAGGAAAGGGCTCGATAGATGTGCGCCGCTGCTAGAATCCCAGTAATGTAGTTTTAAAATAAGCAACATTATGTTCATATGATTGCCTCATATGACGTACAAACTAAATATTTTAACATCTGCTATGTATTATAGTAAATAAATGATTTTGACAAATGACGTTTGTCTGATTTTTATTTGTGAGTGAACCATATATTGTATCAAAAGTATCATAGGCAGTTTAAAATGTGATATTGATACATGGTTTCAGAGTAGCGCTGCAAACCGCCGAATGAAGTGCGCCACCATGAGGTCATGATATGAACTACACAACTAGGTAATATTGTGCCTTAGTGCACTTTATTTGTACATATCTTTTCATTTTATTAATCACATTCCCTACAAGCTCTTGTTTTGCAACACAAATGCCAACACCCCCATAACTAGCCCCCAAGACAAATAGTTGTGTAACTTATGAATGATAATCTTTAACAGTGTTATCACAGGAAGTATTTGGGTTTTTGCTGTCTCTGCTAAGTACAGCTGAAAGCTTTTTGCTAACTTTATATGAGAAATTTTATTCTTGCTCTAACCTCATACATTTGATCTCTCAGTCTGTGTGAAGAGTAACAAATCAGAGTTATTCTTGGCTGAAGATGGAAATCTTATGAAATGTGAGGCCAGTGAAAGCCCCATGTTAACATCTTTCCCCTCTTGACCTGTGACGGCTCATTTAGAGACTGCAAGATATTAATTAGCCTGGAAGTTACACAGATAAAGATCACATTGAAGAAACTAATGGCCCTTATAACCAAATATTTTATTTCAAAGGCTTGAGATAATTTAAGCCTTTAAGACACCATAAGATGCTGAGGATACAATCTGTTTGCTAAAACACTATTATGCTACTATCATTGGGAGTTTGTTCAACATTGGGGTCCAAAGGTCTGGGACTGATATAAATAATTACAAAACAATTTGTGTAAATAGTATTTTTTAGAACATAATGGTATTTATGTCCCCCGTTTGCATACTGATAACATGCAAATCACTCGGCACTGTACAAATTTTATCTTACATTCAATGAAAGCCAGGAAATCTGACCTTTTATACAATGTCACTAATTTGCATATATTTAATTTGTGACTTTAAATATAGAGCAAAATCTTTAAAGTTCTAAAAAGCTTAAAGTTCCAAATCTTACAACCATGTTCATACTCAGGTTTCAATTTTGAGTCAGAGATTTTGAATGTAGTCTCAGACTTTTGGACCCCACTGTACATTTGTAAACACAGTGGCAGACTTATGACAGAAGTAGATGGAAATGGTTAATAGCGGCAGGTGCTTGTTGCTGTAGCGCAACAGCCTGCCAACCACAGATTGCACTTGTAAAACATAACATGTACTAAGAGATTTCACTCCAATTCTGATGGGAACAACGTTAATCACTCACAGCTGTTGATTTTCAGGCAAACGTTCATGTCCCACCTGCAGCTGATTAAACTGACAGTCGCATAATTGTAACTTCATCTTTAAAAGACTTTGACCAAACATAATTTCACCATTAAAATGGCATAACATTTAGATTTATTTAACAGCAGATTTAAACATCTATAAGGAAAGAGTACAAGGCAAAATGGAAGCTAGCTCAGCATTTTGCCACTAAATTTGCAGGGTCGTTTCATCTGTCACCTGTTGAAAAGAGGTTGCAAATTATGACAAGATTTAAATTGGTTATAAATACTATGTTTTTTAGAAACAGAAGTATATGTTCATATATATATAATTTTAAGTGACAAAAGCTGAAGTGGTAATATGATAAAATAGTGTTTTTAAAGCTCTGAGGGACTGCCAGCTGTCAAACAAAAGCATTTAAATTTTAAATGTGCCATTTCCCATGTCAGTGTCACTGTTAAATGCTTAAAAAGAGAAACATTCAGGTTCTTGTTGAAAAACAGAGGTGCTGTTGGATTTTATCCTTATACATTAAAACAAACCAGAGTCAAAATACAAGGCCTAAACCATGACTAAACATTTAGAGCAGACAGTCAATGCAACATGATACAGCTGTCTGAAACATCGGACACTAGACGCTTATTCAGGAAGATAATCTTTGTTTTTTTTTGTACTACCCAAACTGGGGAAATATACTGAATGAAAGATAAGACATTCTTGGCCTCTGCCAAAACAAATGTCAGAGCTTCAGATCCTGAGATAAGACTAAGACATGAAAATTTAGGATTCTTTGGGAGAGAAAGCCCAACAGCCCCATCAGTTGGATTCAAGTTCATGGCCTGAAACTCACAAAACCGGTCAAGGTTACATCTTTCTCCAGTTGTATCCCACAATCAAACGATTAAGAATTACATTTATAAAAAAACTGCTTGAAAAAGCCTTTTTAAAAGCTTTTTGTAACAGTATTTTCATAGCAATAACCATATTTTCCCCGAATTCTCATTAATGTAAAACATAATAAAAATCTCATTACAGTGCGAAAGAAGTGTTTGGAGTATTATTACAGTTATAAGATAATGCAAATCATCATTGAGAGAATACAAAAACATTATTTGAACTATTTATGACAAAAATTGTTGGGATATGACAACAGTAATGAGAATATTTTCATGACAATAATACCTAAAATAAAGTAAGTCCTAAAATAGGCATCAATATCTTTACTGAATTTTGTTTGGTAAAATATGATTTACATGTATTTGTGAGATTCAGGCACACACTGCCTCGATTGGTAAAGTTATAAGAGAGTAAATCATTCACCTGTAGATAACAAAACTGGGTGTGATTCTTCATTAGCACAATGTACCTTTAAAGACCTGTTTCATATGGCTGAAATCTTTACTTCACATTATCACAGAATTGAATCACAGAATCACTGAATTTCTTCTTGACTAAGGAGAGAATGAACAATGAAAAGCAACAGTCCAAAAACTGTGAAGGAATCCTGAGGCTGATGATGTCATGATTTGATCTTTCCTTATTCCGGTTTGAAACAGACTGAATTCTGATTGGCTCATGTTGGTAAATATCATTAAAGCTTGATGGTGAAAACATGTTTGAAT
>JAZGTK010009571.1:0-17160 GCA_036877625.1 Ambastaia sidthimunki | reverse complement strand
GAAACTGTTTGAAGAACGTTCAAGCAGTAACGTTTAAACCATGTCTAAAAAACAATGTCTTTTAAACATTCCTAGAACATGCAAAATAACATTTGTAACATTATTATTTAATGGAAATAATGGACATTTAGGTTCCTTCAACCTAAAATTGCTAACTGGGTTGTTCAAAAGTATGTCCTTACCCACAATGCACTGCCTTAAACCTTTAGAATGACAGGCTTGAATACATATTTGCTTACTCATGAATCTTTAAAAGCACTACAGATGAACTGCTCTGACGCCCGTGATGTGTCCTTAGATTATCAGGCACAAAGACGAGCTCGATGGGTCGTGTTGTTTCTTTTTACACTGCGTTAAGGTGCTTAACTGCTAATACGTGAGTGCTATCATAATGACCCATGGGAGATAATGGAGCCGGGCCCAGAAACATACGCCCGTGACACAGAGGCTGTGTTTGAGACGCATGTTTGACAGTTTTATAATTATACCGCAAAAAAACCAAACAGCCCCCGTTCCCAGCGCATGCCACACAGGGATCAGCAAACAAGAATTTAAATGAGCGTCATCCGACGTTCTGTGTCATATTTGTGAGTCTATTTTGTTTCCCTTTTTGCCACCCTGATGCTTTATTTATTGGGCGCTGTGGGTTTCTGCACACCCAAATAAACTCTAAGGAAATGAAAACAACTGGATGATGTTTGATATCAGTATGAACTCACTGTTTATCCGTCATTTAGGAGGCAACCTGTGTTTATAAAGTGAGTACAATAGCCTAAAAATGGCATAAATGATAAAGGTTTAATGAATGATTTATCTATGAAACAAGTCAACTTTTACTGCAGCATGATGTTAGCTTACCCAGCTGACCGGAAACATTCCTAGAACGTTGACTGAGGTTCTCTAAAAGTTCCCTCAAAGTTATTAAAAAATGTTTTTGCTGTAACAATGGTAAAAGATTTTTAACTTTATATATCATATATCAAAAACATTACCCGAAGGTTGTTAGTGAAACGTTTTGAAAATGTTACAGAACTTTAAAAATGTTTGAATTATGCTATTATGTTATTTGGGTTTGGAGAGATCTTCAGTCTTGTTTTAGACACAGTCCACTCCCTCCTTATCACTTTAATTGTGGCCCGTCTGAAACATCACTTTCTAGTTATATTATAATATTATCTCCAGTTAAAGAGGCCCAGATGGTGGACCCAGGTCAGATATAGCTGGTGGTACGACAGTGATGCAGCACTCAAACAGAGGAGAAAGAGAACAAGAGAGAGACAGAGAGAGAGAGAGAGAGAGAGAGAGACAGGGCCTTATTAAGAGTCTGGGTCAAATTCAACCTGCATCTATGAAAAGCCAATTAGCTTGCTCTATTCACACCCCAAACATGGTCAGACCGTTATCCTCTAAGCAAGGGTCTTCTGGACAGACCGTTTGCTTAAGAAGCGCCCCCACCATCCTTTCCTCGCCACAGGGGAATGACCTTCATTTAAATACAGACCCCATTATGGACCCTCACAAAGGGGAGGCCATACAAAATGCCCGACAAAAATTCACACCGCATGCATGGCCAGTCTTAGGCATTAGATCTATTTTTATAAATTATGTTGGTAATATTAATATACGTCTAAAACATTACATTTATAAAATAAAACATTCTGAGAGACTTAAGAACTACAATATTGTATACAGCGATCTCCCATTTATTAAAAACAAAAGGACCCCAGAAGTGGCATAGACTAATGGGGGAAGAGAATCTATTTTTTGTGATGATATATAGAAATTAATTAAAAATAAAGAATGGAGGCCAATTCTTCACTCGCAAAATCATTTATTACAATGGCAATCGCTCCTCTCAAATGTAGGTTAATTCTTTAAACAGTGTTCCACACCAAGATATTCAAATTCTCCTAATCTATAATTCATGATATACTTTGTACCAGGCAAAGCTGTTAAATATTTAGTGAATCAGTGCCTTAAACTTAATCACCCTGCAGTAACCACATGTGTTTTTAATGCATTTTTCATTTTTTTCCATTTAGTTAAAGTGATACACTTGGTGGTAATTTCACAATAAGGGATTAGCATAAAACAACTTAACACAATGAATTAATTAACAGTCTTTGTGTGAACTGCTCTACCACAGAGACACGGTGCAGTAACTACCTCACTGCTTTATAAAGTTTTAAACATGATGCGTGTTTAAGTTAATCTAATGCAACATTCGATACTGTTTATCTCCTGTGCTTATATCTTCCACATCAGTGCTGCCCCAGCAAACAGAACACGTTCTCAGAACGTTTACTTATGTTCTGTAAAAGTTGTCCTGTAAAAAATCTTAAAGTTATCAAAAACGTTCTTGCAGTTACATTAGTACAACTTTTTTTAATTATATATCATATACATTAAAACATATGCAGATTTACAGAAACATAACATTTTGATTACCAATTTTACCAAAATAATATTTTTAACATTATATACTTTTTTTGACAACATAACTTTTCCCATAGAGCAATCGACACACCATTCTGGTTGTTTTAAATATGAAGGTTAAGTTTGTGTGTTTGTGTTTTGGCTCAAATACTTTGAAAACTGTTGTGGGCAGTTTCATCAACACTAAACCTTGAATTGATCCAGGAGCAAAACAGCAGTAGTTTTCCTGATAATGTACCAGTAATGATGTCAGATCTTAGTTCAACAGCACTCAGTGATGTAACACCGGCTACTTGTTTATATCTCCGAGTTATTTTGCATTCATCTGAGTTCTCCAACCTTCTCTCTCTGAATTCAGAGGTGTGATGATTTACCTTTAGTGTCTGTGGTCGCCTACTTAGCTGCGAATAGCATCACATCGCGGCGAGGCGATACGAAGGCCCCATTGCCTCACAACAAACACAGCGTTCCGCAACAAAATACACGGTTACATTTTAAACAGCCCATTTCAATGATTCATTCAGAAACACTTTCTGGCTGATGTATAATTCATCGTTCCACCATCATCCTCTCCACCACAAACAATGACTTTTGATGTGAATTATTTAAAGTGTGTTTCGCTGTGCTAATATTATCCGAGGAGAAGAGAGCTTTTCATTATAACACTTAATTTCCCAGTAGGCCCTTCATATGAGAAAGGAGACTTTCATAAAAAAATATTTAATGTTGTGATATTAAAATACAAAAACTGCTTTTCATAGACCTATTTGTAGCGGCTAAGGTATGCCGTGCATATGTGCCAAAACAGATCTGATAGTTTCTAGCGTGAAACCAATAGCAACCAATAACTAGAATTTTAAAAGGCGTTTTATGCTTCAAAAACTCAGTCCCATGATTCCATTCCTTCCCAAGGCAGATTCCAAAGTTCCAATAGCATCAGAGCCGATGCATCAAAATAACTCTGTTGTGAATAATATCCTAAAGCTTCCAGCCCGGCCCCTCCCACTTCCCCTCTGTTGCTGTGTGCAAATGAAGCAATTAATGGATTCCCAGAGGAAACTTCCCAGAATTCCCAGTCATGTTTCATTTAAGGGTGAACTTTGCCTAAGATGTTTCTTCCAAAACTCCAGAGGAGAAATTTAAAAAAAGAAACCAATGGGACAACTGTTGAGTTACAGTAGGAGCTATAGCTCAAATGGTAGAGCATTGCGCTAGCACCGCAAAGGTTGTGGGTTCGAATCCCAGGGAACACACATAGTAGTATAAATGTATAAGTTGAATGTGTTGTAAATTGCTTTGGATAAAAGTGTTTACCAAATGCATAAATGTAACCTAAATTTAGGATAGCATTGCCCAGCAAATCTCTCAGTTAGTTCTTTCTGAGAATCAACTGAGGTATTAAATACCTTCAAGTTAGAACTTCTAGTTGTGCGGTAATATCTGCTTTCTCTGTTCTCCAGCTATCTCAAAACATTTCCTTTCAGGGCAGATTGTGGAGTGTTATTGATACCCCAGCAGTGGAGTTTATCTGTACCGTTCGTGCTATCAGACCACAGAGAGACCAGAATGGAAATCAAGTCTTCAAAAGACATTTTCTTTGGTTTCATTTGCAATGATTTAAAAGATGAGAGTTTCAGTCAGATCACTGCAGATACAACTCCTATAGATTAAAATATGCCTCTATAAATCTATAATGTGAAAATAGGTAGCGCATGAGGGGGGGGGCAGGTATTAGTAACCTATTGTATAGATAATTGACGATTTCCCATGAAGCTTTTCAAATGGGTCTCCCATCTTTGAATCACTTTCATCCCATTGAATATGAGACTCTGATTGTGTGAAATCACGGCAAGTACCTTCAATTACAGGAGGCAGTCAGCGTAGGAAATGGCTTCTGTAGGTCAGAGGAAGAAATGGCTCTGTGAAATGGCAGACTAAACCGCACCTTTCCACAGCAGTCTGCATACCTGCATCAGCGGAAAACGTTTATTATTTAAGAATAAAACAGCCTATAAGATAAAGCACTTGGACAAACAGTGATTAAGAGAAAAATGCAGAGCAAGTGTGTATTGTAAATCTTGTTTTCCTGCAGCTTAAATGTTACAGTGTGGAACTCGCAACGCCAAGGTCGTGGGTTCAATTCCAAGGACACATGCATGTACATTTATTCATATGGCCAACGCTTTTTCCAAAGACTTTAAAAAGTGAATTTAAGGTATACATTTGATCAGTATGTTATCACAACTGTTCCCTGCTAACGTAATGCTAACTTATGGTAAGTTGAGCTACAGGATCATGCATGAAGATACAGTATCACTTAGCTCATGCTAAATAAAGAAAATAAAAACACAGCTATTTTTTCCTGTGTTACAGCCAAGCAAACAGTTAAATCTCTTTTCGCTACAGTGCTACAGTAGCCAACATAAAGCCATGTTGTGAAACGTTGCCAGGGCGTTGCTATGCAGTTGCTAAGATGTTCTGAGTGTTTTTAGTTGTTGCTATGTGGTTGCTAGGTGACTGCTTACTGGCCTAAGTCAAAACATATCAACATATCATTTAGACACCATTCATGTTTGTAGCACTAACAATGTTACATGCCAAAGTTTAAAACTCCAATTTCAATAAACCCTTTAACCATAAATATGAGCAACAGCGATAGTGACGTTTGGTTTAACAAGCAGCACTAACGAGCAACACAACAAAACAGAATCAGAAGTCAGTAAAGAAGCGTTCCACGGTTCTATTAATGTTCTTCTAGAGCCAGCAGGGGATAATCTCTCAATCAGTGTAATGAGGAAATATATACGGTCTGATCCCAACGGCTCACGTCTGGCCTCAAGACCAATTTAAAGAAGAAGTTTCGCACCATTACACTATCCTTCAAAAGAGAGAAGGGTTCAAATCCTCCCACAAAACCTTGATTTATTTCCCCTGTTGGACGTCTCTTCTTTGTTTTAATTAAAGCAGATTCCGCCGAGGGGAAGTCGCACGGAGGCCGAAGGGAATTTTTCTAATTATTGTACCAATCATGATTAAATCTGGGTGATTAGAAAAGCAGCCGTCCCAAAGAAGCCGTATATGACCAGACTCACGACTGTTCCGCGTTTTTTGTTTGCGTGTGAATTATGAGGATTTGGCTGAAACCGTAAAATAACCTTGCGTCTAATGAAGAGCGAGTTTTGGAGTCAACCCAGCTAACAATTTTAGGTTGTAAGAAGGTTTCCCTAGCACTTCCATTAAGTAACAAAAACTTTTAAAATGGTATTTTTAGTTCTTGTAACGTTTCAAACATCCTGTTTTTTGGAACATAAAAACATTATTTAAAAAAAAATTTCTGTAACATTTTTAAAACGCTCCACTAACAACTTAAGAATAACATTTTTGATATATGATTTATAAGATAAAACATTCTACTAACGTTACTGCAAGAACGTTTTTGATAACTTACCCAACATTCTGAGAATGTTCCCTGATAGCTCAGAATTCCAGCCACAAAATGAGGTGACATGTAAAATTTTAAAGTGCATTACAAGAGAGATAAACGCATTCAATGCTTTTATCTGGTTGATTTACTGCCCAGCATATTAAAAACTACACTGAATCATTAATATGTAAACTGTCTCTGTATCATTAATATTGGGGGTTGGTAAGACCAGCCTGATGCCGTGGTTTCCTAAGACCTGTGTAGATTGAGTTCAGGGCCTCTATTTCAACTGGCCCCTCACCTTTGTTCTCCGCATGTCTCAGGGGTAAATGAGTCTAATAAATATGCTTGATTACTTATGGTATACACCCATCAAAAGACAAATATATCCAATTATTTCAGTGCCTTATGAAGTCATAAGTTAAATAGAATTAAGTATTATACTGCCTCTCTCTGATGAGGCTTGAGACCTGAGATTGGGTTAGAAATGTCACATAACATTAAAAAGTGACATTTTCAGGAACAGATGAAAATGTGGCTCTTCACAAAAAGAGCAGAGACAGGCTTTGTATTGCTGCAGCTAATTGAAGCAGTCGTGTTCTGTATTCACAGAAGAAATGACATTTGTTTCAAATATGAGTTTTTTTAACAGATGAACGCATTGGATTCATAACATAAAAGGGGAAATTGTTTAAAAAGACAAAAGAACGAACAAATGAGATATGCTGTGAAAGATAATAGTCATACATTTTTGTTCAGCCGTGTCATTTGTGTAAAAAAAAGGGCTGTAAAGTTCTTATCCTCATAAACTTTCACTATGATACTTCTTTTTAGTTTATCTTCATGTTTTGTGAGTTGGTACAAACAGACACACAGACAGACAGACTGACAGATAATACAAGAATCATATAAAAGTCACAAAACATTGAGAAACTAATACTATGGAAAAACTAAACAAAACAGGGTCACAATAAAAGTTTAAAAAAGATAGTGGTGGTTCAATATCATAATTAATACAAAAACATCAGATGTAACCTCTGTGATGCAAAACTGTATCTAAAATAAATTAACATTGATATACTACACCAACATATTAGTGAACTTGGCCAACTGCTAAGAAACAACCACAACAAGTTACCTTAGCAACTGACAAATGACCAATCATGAGTCACCATGTCACTACAACCCCTCCTCCAGCACGGTTAGCTAACCAAACTAAGAAACCCAGGCTGTAAACACTTTGTTAAAGTAGCGTGACTCGTGCTTAAGTGGAAACACAATTTTTCGTCTTGCTCAAAACAGTTTGACCAATAGTGGAACAGCATTAGGGGTTCAGTTAGGAAAGGATTACAAAGTTATTGTTATTTGAAAATGATATTAAAGGTCAAGCAATAAAATCAGTCATTCTTAGACATTCTCTCTCTCCCTTCCTCTCTTTCTCTGTCCCCTATCTAGCAACAGAGAGGAAATGGCCCACAATGCAGCTTTATCTAATTGGTTTATTGTCTGGAGAAGCTGGTGACAAGACAGGCAGTCAGAGGCAAGCTTTCATCAGAGGTTATTTGGAGAAATAACTAATTTCGGTTCTCCCAGCACGGACTCAACCTGCTGCGTCTGAGTCGGGTTCTCTGGAGAGTTCATTAAGACAGTGGCATTCCAGATCTCCTAGTCAACAACTAAACACGGCAGTAACCTTTATACCGCCACACTGTCTCGTCTTTCTATCGCCCGCACATGTTTAAATTCCAGTGTGCCGCACATATTAGTAGATTGCACAGACAAGAGACATGGAATGTTTACTGAGATTAATTACACAGCCGGGGGCCAATTCGACAGGGAAGAATCAAATTAGGAAAATTAGACTGTGAAGTGTTGGATTGTGGGAAAAAACAAGGACTAAAAGCTGTGGCTTGTGGTTTGAGAGATTTTTTAAAAAAAAATAATTTAATGTTTTAGATTTGATTGATTACTATATGATTAATAAGATTCTGCACCAAAAATCTGTATGTTGAGAACAGCTCTGAGCAACTTTTATTTAAATAAAGTGTGTCAATTTTTTTGTTAAGACATTTGTAGGATGATTTTATTATTATTATTATTATTATTATTAAAAATGGCAAAGACTACTAGTAAACTACCACTACTAAACAAACACACTGAACATACTCTAGTTACGTTCCAAGTCTGGAAGACTGGAGACTGACTATTACATGCAAGTCACGGCTAAACAAAAGTTTCACAACTCCAGTCACAATCACATCCACCACAAGCAAAGCCAACACGCACCAGAAGATCTTCTGCAATTCCCTTCGAACGTGCTTTCCACACATCCCCCGTCACACTGCCCATGTGCCAGCCCAGACTTACGGTGCCAAGACAAGCTTAAAGGCTCTAAAACTGCCTATGGCTCCTGTTCCACCAGAGGGAGAAGAGCTTGTGAAGACTCTGCTAATTTGTACACCTCAGTCAACAAGGATGAAAGAGTGCAAGTAATTATTAATTCATCATTAAAAGCCCCCATTATTTATTAGCCTGGGGATCGTGCTGCCCGGTGTGTTTGCCTGTCTGTCCGCAGAGGTCCCCCTGTTGATGAGCACCAGCCCCAGGCATCGTGCTGCCCTCCTTTTCTGCCCTCCGTTCCCCTGGGCACCAGGGTACCACTCAACTGAGGTTCCACCTGAGACATGGACTCGGCCCATCATCTTCTGATCATAAGTGACCAGATCCCTGCTTACGAGCCACAGTTGTTTGGTTCTGACCTGATTTATATGTAGCTGCGTTTGTACACGCAGACCTGCAACGCAAAGGAGCAAAGCAACCCGTGGCAAGATCCAGCGGCCCTGGGCTAAAGGTCGGCTCACACAAGTGATGAAGAGGACTTAGAGAACGAGCCGTGATCAGGCCCTATTGATTTTTTCAAAGCACTTTCAAAGTCATAGCTGGCTTGTTTGTGAATCATGCACTTCTTGCAGGAGAATAAGGGAACGTCTATAAATTACAATACTTTGTTTCATCACTATAAGGGAATGTGTACACATTTGGATAATTCTAGCTGCAGTACAACAAACATGAAATATTGATGATATTTGTCCATTCCCCTGTGTGTGAGGGGCAATAAACACTCCCAAATACCCCAATACACTACAAAAACCTTGGACCAAATAGATTGTGGATTAAACGCATGTTTATGAAAGTGGTGGCAGCAGCCAGGCCATTGATCAACCGGGCTTATACGCTTTAGTGTACGACTGCAAAGTGATATTTATGTATATGTTTAAAACTCAATTTAACACCAGGATAGCGTAACTATAATGGCAGTACTTTTGGAGCTCGGGGCCAATCAATAATTGCTGAAAGCACAAATGACTTGATTTTGTTGGGGCCACTGGAACGATGAGAGAATGGCTGAATTTGATATGTAACAGAATATTCAGGCAAATGTGTTAGATAAGATTATCATTACAAAACCATCAGACGCAGGGCCTGGAGAAGCAGTCGGAGACAACCTAAAAATCTTCACTGATTGATAATAAAAATATCTCCACTCTAATCATTGCTTCTAGCTAAAAAACTGAATGCATTATTCTGCCTGACGAGAGATGCATTCTGTCTGTAGCCCTGAGACACTCTGTTATGATAGTTTATGTGAGACACATTAGGACAAACAAAGAATCATCTAAAAGCAAGAACATTAAGAAGCATTAGCTGGTCCAGGAAGTTACACAGCACCTCCAAAACACTGCCACAAATACCAGTGAAAAATACCATAAATCTTCTTTCATGAATATGGAACGGTTACTAGCTAATTTATAGTTAAGGATAGTCAAAGCTTTCAACCCTGTTATCCATTCTGACATGTTTTGTTTTAAAGTATTCAACCCTGTTGCCCATTCTGACGTGTTTTTATGCGATACATTGTGTTAATTATGTTACTTAAATAGCAAGAAAATAACCAAAAATAGGGTTTATACTTTATTAGAACAAGTCACAAGTTTTGGTTACAGGGTTGAATGATTTTCCTGAGGTTCACGGTCGTCTGCGATTCAGGCCCTGTTTTGTACCGTATTCATGAATACAAAAAAAATAATAATAAAAAACTATAAGTGCCTTATACACAAATTGCATACAATATACTGCATTCAACAGTTCATATTGATTTACAAGATGCCAAATAAAACACTACTCCGCATACAGCTCATATAAAGCAAGACATGGATAAATAGGTTCTGGTGACATCTATGAGACACAGACTAAAGTAAGTCGGCTGAGGCGAGATAGATCGACAGTTATAAGATTATTTACTTTATAAACTAAACTACACAGCGGCTGAGACATTGCACCTGTATAGAATAAGTCTTAAGAGTAATTTTACAGGTATACAGAGGGCAATTAAAAAGCCAATATTGCAGCAACATGGTCTCCCCTGTTTCCTTTATTTAAACTCAAAAGAAGGCTGAAAAACCCCTTATTGAATGACAAGCCCAGTACAAGGATACTGCAGTTATTAACACATAGAGTAGCCTTCTGAAAGCCACGCATACACACAAAACACAGTCACGGCCTTTCAACGTTAAGCAAGCCGTTTGAATAAACATCCTCATTTTAAAAACATGAACATTGCGCTGCAGTGGTAAACATTTTGCCTTGAGAGCCACTTCAGTGTGGGCAGATAAAGGCCTTGGTTAACAATCAATTAATCAAAACCTGAAGGTTTTTGTTAAAAGTGAGCTTTTCTGCTCTCAAGGGCTCCCACAACCACACATAGAACCAAAAGAGCTGTTTTGTCTTAGCAAAAAGGAAGCGTAGACAACACGCTCTTCACGAGGGTACAACGCGACCAACTTTGGCACCGTCAATAGCCCGACACGTCCACGAATCATCGGCTATTACACTCCGGGCCTGAATGGCACCCGCGGATAAATGCCTTTTCTGCCCACCGTTTGAGATGTAAAGTAGATATGTAATTTAATTTCTCATAAAAGGCGTCCCTTTTTATTTCATTACCGACACCTTGGTTGGCTGCTGTTAAGCGCTGTTCAGGTCACCCCCGCGCACTCTGAGTGCAATCCATCTTCTTTTTGTCACTGTCACTGATCCAGGGTCAGAGCACACAGCTGCCTAGACGTTACCTTCCACTGCCTTTGTCTGACGGAGAGTTCATTACGAATCCATGCGAGAAAAAAGCAGGGATTAAAACCGGAATAGCTTTATTGATGCAGCCGTTAAAGGAGAGTTGTAGGGCACTCTAAACATAGATGTATTGAAACTCAGGCGGCTGTTGACTTTGTACTATAGATTTGTGCTGTTCGCAACACGTCCGCCTTTCAAACTAACTTATTAGAGATGTACTGTCTCTCCACATGACATTATGACATCATTTCCTTTAACTGCAGTTAACATTCAACACCAAGTTAAAGATCTTTTCAATTTAATGAGAAAGAAAATGCCCAAAGGAAATCTTTTAATATCGCAGCTGCTTCTCCTAGAGATTAAATAAAAGCAAATACAGACTTACAGTATGTTTTGCTTCTCTGATGTCTTTACATATATATATTAGTAATCCTGCCTGTCTCCTTCAAAGTTTTTGAGGAGATCTCAACATCTTCTCAAATAATGCTCAGACTTCCCAAGACACCAACTTCTGCACTCAGAGTCTCAGATTTCCATATGAACAAACTAATCAAAATCTTTTAAAACCTAAAATGGTGGAGTTCCACTATCCACATTATTTTCAGATTTCCTTAAAGGTTTTATTACTTTAATAGCAACAAAATCATTGTATTGCGTTTGCTGTGTTAATTAGCTGCGTCTATTTTAGGAGAAACATCTAAGACGAAGTTAAAACGTAAATGAGGCATAACTGAGAACTCCACAAAGTCTCCTGAGACATAAAAGATCAACCGCTGAGCAACAAAGTGTTCCTCTCTGCATAGCTCCAGTGCGTCATGGAAGCAAACAGATTTTTCTCATCTATTATTGCCTGTATTGGGAGGTGTAAATCACGGGTTACTGAAAAACAGAGGCTCTTGGACTCAACAAAGCTTGGAATTTTATTGGACAATCATCACTCCCAACTGAGCTTTGACCGATTAGGTTCTTTCCCGTAACTGTTTTGGAGTTCTCTAATTCTGCACCATCAACAAACCATAATGAGACCCTAAGCAGACGTGAGGCCCTCATGGTTCAGTCTGAGGGGAATCACATGGATGCCAGCGTGATTTATGAATTAAACATATTTTCAATGAAATGTTGAAATGATGTAGTTATATTTTGCAGTACATTGTGGCTTTCTCTCTCTTTCATTACAAACCGAAGGGGTGCAATGAAAACAGTTGCTTGCAACACAGAACCAGATTAAAATGCTTATGCAGAAGAAAATGTATGCGCTGGTGCAGGCCTTGCAGCAAACAATGCAGCCTGGGTTTAGTAAAATAGCTGCTTACCCAGCTAACTGGTAACGTTCTAAGAACGTTGGATAATGTTCTCTAAAAGTTATCGAACCGTGTTCTTACGGTAGCGTTAACAGAATGTTTTTTAACATTAGCCCAGGTAACAGAGAATGTTCTCAGAATGTTAGCTAATGTTCTCAAAAGATTCTCTTAAAGTTATCAAAACCGTTCTTGCAGTAACGTTAGTAGAACATTTTTAAACATTATATATCATATATATCAAAAATGCTATTCTTAAGTAGTTAGTGGAACGTTTCAAAAAGTTACAGAATTAAAAAAATTGTTTAAATCACATTCTTGTAACCAAGAAATAATGTTAATACAACATCTAAAAATCCTTTTGATGTCCTAAGATCATCAAAAGACTTCCTGTAGCTCAACTGGTAGAGCATTGCGTTAGCAGCGCAAAGGTTGTGGGTTCGATCCCAGGGAACACAAGTCCTGATAAAAAAAAATATATATATACATTGAATTCACTGTAAGTTGCTTTGGATAAAAGCGTCTACCAAATGAATAAATGTAAAAGGTTTAAAAATAACATTTTTAAAATTTTTGCCACTTACTGCAAATGTTAGGGAAACATTATTTCAGCCTAAAATTATTAGCTGGGTAAGCCTAAACGCAGCAGAGTCTTGTTTTGCTGTGAAGAGGCCGAGTGCGCCATTGTCTTCTTTGAAAAGCATATTCCAAAAAAATCAATAATTCACTGACAGATTGCATAAAAATCAGCCATCTGCTCACAGAGACCTCATTAGCCAAAATACCTCCAGGAAATATGTGCTAATAAATGACAATAAAATTAACAGCGACGAATCTCTTTTAAGAATTCGCCCGCAGTGTTTCCGTTAATTATTTTGGATGCGCGACGGGGACGAAATTAGAACGAGCCTGCGTTACATTAACCTGCCTTTTCACCTTTGGCTTTCGTAAAAATAATGCAACCTTTGTTTCGGCTTCGTGTGTACCTGCAGGCAGTCTGTCAGAGACGAGAGTAAACAATTCACTTTCAGTCGAGTGCAAACACATTTGAAAGATGAGCCTTTAATACATAATGACATACTGTGGGTCTGTTTGAAAGCCACAGTGCCATGCTAAACCCTAACTAGATGTAGTTTACTAGCAATTACTAAAATATAATAAAAAAAACAGCAGACAGTGAGTCTAAAAATGCTTGCATGCTAAACCAAATCATCTGGCTTTTAAGAATATATGGATTGCTTTTTAAGAAAAATATTGGATCAATGAAAGCAGAGCCAAGAATTTGATGTGGCAGGTCACAGCGCACCAGAAACTGTGTCACAGAAAACTGTGAGGTTTCTCTCTATGCAGTGGATTGTCATAAACATTTTCCTCTGTAGTATCACAGTTTCACAGTCTCTGTGACTTTAGGGAGGAGCTTAGCTAAAAGTTAATTAACAAAAACATCAAAATACACAAATAAATAACATGGAAAGGGGGAGGAAGATATAAAACAAACTATCAGCCCACCAATTTTAGGTTGTAAGAACGTTTCTCTAATGTTTTTGATAGTAAGAAAAACTGTTAAAAAATGTATTTGTAAAATTCTAGAAATGTACAAAACATCACATTTTTTATACATTTTTATATATTTTAACTTTACTGCTTGGTTTTAAGAATATTATATTCTGTAACTTTTTTAAACATTCCACTAACAACTATAACACATTTTATTAAAAAATGCGTTCTAAACTCTAAAAAATCCATCTACTAATACTACTGCAAGAACATTTTTTGCTAACTTCGAGAGAACTTCTAAAACCTTGTCCAACATTCTAAGAACGTTGGCTGTGAGCTGCGATGCTGACCCCTGACTTCTCATGAATGCTGTCTGTTCTTCTGATGTGTACAAGTCACCCGCCCAGTAGCTCCTGTCGGCGAGCTTTTGGCTCTCTGAAATGCATACGGTCATTTCAATGAACTCAGCATAGTCTTTCTTCACAGCGTTTCTCGTGGCTTCATTTTATGCTTTTGCCACCTCAGCCCTGGATGTGGCCTCCACAGAGACCCGAGTGCATTCATGTGTTCTGTGGGAAAGATAGATTAGCATCCAGCACACGAAAGTGCATCTCACCGCCTTCTGTTTGGGGAGGTGGAGGTGTTGATGGGGGTGGAAGAGTAACCACAGACCATTTAAACCGGCCCACCGAGGCAACAGTAATGTTCTACATCATTAGGTCAAATAAGTCATGGAGAAACTCCAGTTAGAGAGGGCAAATTTGCGGACATTTTGACAAAACTGTATATCATGGTCTGCTTTCTAAAGATGGGCCAGAGAGCAGGTTTTGCCTAAAATTGCTCCCTGCCGTGAGGACTCAGTTAATGACCTCATAGCTCTCCTGTCTTTTCATGTGCCAGGCTGAGCCTCCAAACAATTTATATTAGTGTGACCGGTGTGTATTGCAATACATTAGCCAATTTGATACCGAACAGGTTCACATACTCTTCAAAGTAAAAAAACACCCTAGCGTCCTATTTTGAAAAACCTCACGCCTTCATAAATCATGCAAGAGGAGACTAGCCAGCCGGTGGTTTCAGACCAACAGATCTGCTGTTGAGTAGTTTGTAGGACTTGGTTTTTAGCATTGAAATGTGTCATTCAGTTTTTGTTGAAAGCATCTGCTAATTTTATGCTAATTAAGTCAAATAAATACAATTAATTTAACAATTAAGTTAAATAAAGCCTTTTTTTGCAGGGGTGAGCATTATATCTGATGCTGTTATTAAGTGGTTTTTCTGAGCATTTCATGATCAAACTCGTCTCATTCGTTTAAATTTTGTGAACCCCAAACTGTTAAGTAGCCCAGACAGCTGGCAAAAAGGTCTGAAATTATAATGAAGATGGACCAGGAAGTGCAACCAAAAAATTAAATCAAAAAATCAAAATAAACTGAGAAGCATTAAACAATGTAATTTAAAATGATATACCAAACAAATAATAAACCACAATCACAGACAGTCTTATCTGGACAGGATAAGATTTCTCAGACATCCCAGAATTAACTGAAAAATGTAGATAATTTGCTTCATAATTTAACCATAAGAAGGTTGTATTAAAAAATAGTTACTTTCAACCAAAATAAAAATCACCAAGTGCTTCTGTGAAACAAAACTTTATCAAACGTCCTCTGGAAAACATGAATTCAGTCCAAATATTACTGTATACATCGATGCACATATCTGAAGACCACCCAAACAAATGTAACACAAAACTGATCGTTCAGATCAGCCCACACAAGTTCAGTGTAAACTGCTTTATCAAGCATACACCAAACACACAGAGTCTATCAGCACAGGCAAAACAGCCCACGCGTCCACAGCGTACACCCCAAACTCTGCCCAGCCCGTCTGCACTGTGTCACAGCACGTGAAAACGCTTTTCTATGACAGCTAATGTGTTTTCAGTTAGAACCCCGTCCACTTAGCAAAATGTGGAAATGAATCAGCTCTCGGAAGCGTCACCTCACAGTTTAAAACAGCAATGAACCAGAAGCGACAGGCACCTGAGGTGTGACGTTAGGGCGCCGCTTGGAACTCTGGGTAATTGGCCCAGCATTGCAACTGTTAATAGGCTTAAGCCCAGACCTGTTGTCTTTCATCATGGTGGTGGGTCTACAAGTCCATGCTAGTCTGCCAGACCAGCGATTTTCACATGTACCTACGCTTGGAAGAAAAGAGAGCAGATGGCTTTCATCTCCCGTGACAAAGTTTCTCTAGAAACACAAACACTCTAAAAAACTAAGTTTAATTCTCTGAGGCAGGGTATGATCCATTTTTTACAGTGGGCTTACCACGTTCACAATGAAACAACGACCCTACTGTTTGGCATCGAGGCCCGTATTTATTTTCAACTCATCCTTTCTTCTTTCTCTCATCTTTTAATTAATTTTTTATCCCCTGCGTGCGACTGGAGCCCTTCGCCAGCCCGCCCTCCTGTCGGGACGTTATTTTATTCTCAAGCGTAAATGAAGACAAAGAATTTTTCAAATCACCTCCAGTCAAGTGCCATGATTTGTTTTATTCATCTTCGTCCAACCCCTCGTCTTCCCCCTCACATCCTCTTGTCAATTTTGCATGTGTTGTCTGGTGTAAAGTCCTTCCCAGCTCGTTTGTTCCACTAGGGCTGTTCCACCCTACGTAACATTCCTGCTGTTTTAGTATGCTGAAACACTGCTGGCATTTTCCCTGTAGGTCAACAACTCTTTGGTCCGGGGGCAAGAATCCTGCCTGCCTGCAACATAATCTTCAGAAATACCACCAACCTTTCTCAAGCAAGAAATTCGTTTTTATGACCCACAATGAGAATTGAATATGAAGTTTGAGTCTGAAAGCATCTGCAAAAGGTGTCATTCTATTTCATTGAATGTTTGATACCTCAGCTAATAGTTTTAGGTTGTAGAAACGTTTTCTCAATGTAACAAAAACATTTAAATGTTATTTTGAATGTTCAAGGAACGTTCAAAATGTCCAAGGTTTTTTTATACGTTGAATTAACATTTATGCTTGGTTATAAGAACCCTATGTTCTTCAAACCTTTTTATTTAAGAATAACGTTTTTGATATATGATATATAACATCAAAAAGTTATACTACTGTTAATGCAAGAATGTTTTTGATCCCTTTGACAGAACATTTAGAGAACATTAGCAAACATTCTAACAACATTACCCATTAGCTGGGACAGTATTTAGTGAATGTTTATTTATCAGCGTTTTATGCCCACAACTTTAAAACAAGAAGTATACTTATCTAGTTTAAGGCACAATATGTTTCCTTTACCGCTTTTCACAAAATGAAAACAAGAATTAATTATATTTATTCTGATAATTTGTA
>JAZGTK010009570.1:0-17162 GCA_036877625.1 Ambastaia sidthimunki | reverse complement strand
TATCTTTAATGCGTCCTTCCTGTTTCTGCACCTCACGCATTTCCACGTATTCTGTGTTGTCTGCATCAAGCTGTTTTACTTTTCTCTGAAACACAGTTAAAACATTCTAAGCATTTCACTGAAAAGAAATTGACTCAAATAAGAGCCACAGGCAAAATTATACTGCATTACTATAACACACATAAATAATACGTATATAACACACTATAATGTATGTATGCTGTTCAATTTCTCATAGCCCTATTCACTTTTAGGATATTCAGCTCCTGCTAAAAAAGATGGCATTATGGGGTCTTACCTGCATTGGGACATAAGTTAAAGTGTCAGAGGACTCGGCCTTTGTATGCTAGAGAGAAAGACAGAAAAACAACAAAATGCCACTATTAATAAGCACATAACAGCTTAATGCGATCTATGTATCATTTGATTGTTATTGTATTAACTTCTAAATAGCACAATTTGATTTGATTTCGATTTGCTGTGATTCCTAAGAATTAACAAACAAACTTATATAAAATAGTCTATAAATTAGAGTTACCCTCAATCTGATGTAGAGACCGGTGAGAATAGCACTATAGAGGAAGAGCAACAAAACCGCAACAGCCATACCACAGAATAAAAGTGTGTATGTTTTTCCAGGTGAGGTGATGTCTGCAGGGCAACTCTTTGGTTCAGATGTTTGTGTAGAGCATGGACACTCTCTCCTCGGTGGAGGAAAAGGAATATTGCTTCCTTAAAAAATAAAAAAGAAAGCTGTATAATGGCCATTGTTTTATATAACATTAGTCGACCTACAATCTCATAATTAAAAAATATATATATTTATTAGAACATATCATATAGAGATTTTCACATTCAGTGAACTTACCTTGGAAAAGTTTGGTTTCCACTCCTTCTATGCCTTTAATTGGTAATGGGTTTACTTTAAATATTTCACAGGAAAACAGCTGATATTTGTGTCTGGCCTCAAGCCTCTTTAAGGTTAACTTGAATTTGTTGTTCTCATGTTTCCAGGTGCACTTTTCATCGGTACCTGTTTGGCTGAAAGCCTGACATACAACCTCAGTCTTGTTTATTTTCAGTTTAGCCTCCCATGTCCAGTTTTTGTGGTCATCATGCTCACATGTGACGGTGACTGATCCATCTTCATTCAGCGTGTGATCCAGAGGTGCACTCACCATGAACACACTGCTCTCCACTGAGGAAACAAACAAGGAACCTCATTTAGAAATGAGAAATGTATAGTTCAGATGACCTCTTTTACGTTTACATTTCACTTTGAGGAAGTGGTTTGAAGTTGGTTTATTATTATTCACATATTTCCTTGTTGGAAAAAAATCACCTAGGCAAGCTATTGATTCAGCTGATTGGCTGACCAGCTTAACTGACCAATTAAAATCAGCTTATTGCTGGTTATCACGGTATGGTTTCACTGATCTAACTGGTCTACCCAGTAACAATAGCTAGCAATTTTAAAATATGTCCCGGTGTAAAAAACCTATATTGTCCAAAAATTGTCCATCCGGTGAGACCTGACTTATTTTAAGATGACTCAATAGTAATAGACAACAGCATGAGAAGGTTACATAGCGTTAGCGTCTTACCACACTGAAGAATGAGAGAAAGACTAAGGGTGAGCAGAGTGAATCTGTCAGGCATGGTAGCAGGTCCCTGTCAGTTTGACAGTGGTGTGCTGGTGTCAAAAGCTCTAACTTTGTGTTTACTGGAGTGAGAAAACACAGGAAGTTTATGGGTTAGATAATCAATGTCACCCACAGACTTCTTACTCAGACTAGTGTGAGAGGAAACAGCAACAGAATAAAAAAACTGTCCATAAAACCAATATTTTTTATATTTAAACACTACAACCGAGGTTTAACTGCGTAGACACACTGTCACTGTCAGTGAGAAAATGAGGGGGAGCTTACTGGTAATATGAAATTGTTGAAAGGAAAATGAGGTTTGAGGTTTAACCTTATTAGGAAAAAAGCCTATATGCAGATCTACACAGATCTACTTACTTTTATATGCTAATTTTTATTTTAATTAGCAACTGATTGGATATGTGATATTTTTTGCCTCAATGAGACAAAGAAATAAATGAAAACTTCTTAAATTATTAGCACATGTTGAGGTCTTATTTATGATGAGGGTTGTTTGTGAATTAGATTGTTTTATAAGCGAAGCTACTTTCATCCCACATCCTGTAAAAGCACCACAAATGAAACCTTGTCAGGCTAGTTTCTCTTTTCTTTATCTGTTTATCTGATGGAGGGGGAGGTTCAAAGAAATGAGATGCACTTTTGATGAGTAACACATTTTGTTATGATTCATTTCTAGGTGACAGCAGATAAAAACAAACGGATGATGATTGTTTGACTTGTTTATATTGATTTAAAAACTCGTTTAAATGTATTTTTATCAGAGTGTATTAATTTAGTATCTGAGGAGGATAACTGGACAGCTTTGGAGTTTAAAAGTTTGACAACTTGAGTTTGTTGTAGCACCTTTAGGTTCAGCAAATCACCCTTATTATATCAAGAACTATTTTCCACTGTGAAAGGCTCTTGAAAGGCTTGAGTCTGTGGAGGTCATAAAAGTTCTTGAGGACTCAGGGACTAAGTCGAGGGAGTCAGTTTCAAAGGTGGATGGAGTTCCAGTTCTGGTTCTTTGTGGAACTAAAGTTTTGCTATACCTGTTCTAAAAACTGTAACCAGATACAAACTGTTAAACCCTCTTTGATAGTGATTGACACATAATACATTCATTGAATTATGTATATATGTATTATTTGTATTATTTTATAGCACTAGTCCTGTCATATCAAGACTGGACTGCAATGCCCTATTAACAACTTCCAGACCAGTTGTTTGTCAATCTCTAGGTAGTAGGTATGGTGAAATAACTAGTTTGTAAGTAGTCACAACTTTATTATGCTTTATGTGGCTATGCAGAAATTGTTTTTAAAAATTAAATAATCTTTGCCTTAGGAGTTTTGACTTTCTAAGTGTCAAAGTTTTTGCTGATTAATAAATATTAACTAAAAATAAATCTTACAATGTCTGACAGCTAATGAACTGCACAATGCTGTAACCACAAGTATTATAAAAATGAAACTTCTAAGAAACAAATCTATTCAGAAGTGTATCACTGTGTAAAAGTTGTTAGAATCATTCTTTATTTGTTCTGTTTGTTTATTTGTTCAGTTTAAACTATTTCTTCTTGAAGAAATAGTTTAAACTTGTATTTATTTTAAATGAGACAGTTATTTTATTATAATAAAAAAGAAAAAGCAAAACAATCAAATATTATGCAGAAACATGTTAATACATGCAAATGAGAATACATGTTAATACATGCAGATGAAAAAACATGTTAGAATACATGTGAAGATATTACAGGTGAAGATCACTCTCTAAAATTTCCTGTAGAGGTCTGTGTGTGAAATTACAGGTGCCATTGATCCAGGGTCCCTCCTTTTCCAGATGATCTTCATTATCTGTGCCAGTGAGAGAGAGAGAGAGAGAGAGAGAGAGAGAGAGAGGGAGAAAGAGTGTTTATGAGTGACATCTATTCACATTTTCATTCAGGGTCCAGACTGACTTATGCTGAGTTATGCAAATCTGTGCTGGTGAAGGTGGTCTGCCAGATCTTTTTAGTGAAGTTAGTTAAGTTAGTTAAGCAGCCTTATGGGGGCACCAGCACGTCACTGTCTCACCTGTAGAATAAAGATGCAGGAGGTAATGATGAGAATGGCATACAGCAGAGGAAGTGGACCCACATCATCGGTGACAGACCACTCCGAAATCTGACTCTGAATTAATGCACTTGGGCAGTTTGGAGTTTCTATAACAGAACAAGATCAGTTATTAATAAAGGTGTCGCATTGCATTGACATATTATGTATATTCATTTGTAACCTATTTGGTTTTGTATTCATATTTGGACGATGATCATAATTAAGGAAACAGATGAAAACATGGAAAACATTTCTTTATGAAACAGGAAGTGAGTCTAAGTGCTCTTAGCCCTTCTGTCTTTAAGACGTCGGCTTTGCTCTCTTTTACTATAAAGTAATCTGCGTTTTCAAAGAAAAACATCATTCGCACGTCACAAGTCAAAGTTTCCACAGATCATTGTAAAATCAAAACATACAGCCTTGAGGTGCTGTAAGGTCGAGCTTTGTTGGGGAGGCCCCATTTCCACCCACGTGTGCTTGGAGAGACCGCAATATTTTTTATTATTCAGTACATTATCATACTCAAATATACAGTCTGGCTCCCTCTAGAGTATTGGCAATAAATTCGAGCGTTTTGCACATTGTAGACATTTATAAAGACTTCCAAAAGTTGCTATAAATGTTAATTTTACAGTATGATGATAAATATATGTTAACATTTCAATTGAAATTGATAGTAATTGTTTCAATTCAATGGTGATTGTAATTGTAAATTGTTTTTTATAAATAATTGCTATTATTATATTGATACCAAAATTATTTAATTATAATAATTGTTTCAATGGTTTTACTGAAGACATTGTGGGAAACATCTTATAGACATCATCAGAGAGACAGAGAGTAACTTTAAACCTCTACCTTGTATGTAAACAACAGTGCCATTCCCAACCGTTCTGAGATACGGAGGAGGGTACAGAATCTCAACCTCACAGCGATAGATGTCTGTGTCTTCTCCCCGGAGTCCAAAGATGTCCATGTCTACTTTTCCAAGGCTTATATTCCCTCTGCAACTAACTGTTTCGTTTGTAGTAAAGAAGGGCTCGGACAGGTTGACATATGCACTACAAATCATCTCATGGCCATGCAAACCCTTATACAGAGTTACCTGCATTTCCTTTGGCCTTAATTCTGAACTAAAGACACAGTGCAAAGTCACCCGTTCCTCCTTCCCCTCCACACGGTAAGGCTGAGAAACATGCAGGGCTAGAAACAGACAAAAAGGGGGCGATTAGATACTGTATGTACAAAGAGTTAAAAACAGCTGAATTGAACAGCAGTGACTCTGTAAATGTAGTCGTGGCTAATAACAATAATTTAGCTGTCGTTCTTATTTTGGTCATTATATCACTTATGTAACATTCATATTGTTGTGCAGAAAAGTTTAAATTTGAAATTAAATTTACAGCTAAATTTAGTCACTTATGCCACTTAAACTAAATGTATGCTCAGCTTGGACACCTTTAATTTAGTTACAAATTAATAGCAACAGCTTAACTGTCAGAAAACACAAGCCATTAGAAAAAATGCTATTTATTTTTGATTGTAAGATGTAGTCGTCTGAACTATCTAGTCCTGACACTAAAAAAAACACTAAAATAAACATGTGAAACCCAGCAGGTACTTACCCATTCCCAGCGGGATGTATATAATATTTGTAATAAGTATGATAAGCATTGTGTCGTGTAAGAACACAACAATCCCTCCAGTCCTTTTATACTTTAAAACCTATGAGTGAATTCTGGAAAGCTGTGTGACATCAGTTATGTGTCAGGAAACCTCAAGCCAACTGCAAATGCCCGTAAAGTGTTCAAAATGTGCAAGTTATGTAGCAAATGCGCACAATATGTGTAATCAAGGGGAAATTATTGAATAAGCAAATTGTGATTTGAGCAAAAACAGCTCAATGCCAATGGAAGTGGAAAACTTGGTTAGGGTGTATTTTGACTTAGCCTATCACAAAGCCCAGTGGTCAAAAGATTATCTGAGTATATGAATATGCGGAAAATATTAAAATCAGATGCACTACATTTGAAAACATTACACATTCAGCACTTTCAAAATAAGTCGCAGGCAATCCCTTAGTTCTTCGTGTTTTTGTGTCTTTGTGATTTTATGGTTCATTTTTGCCTCATCTGTGATCAGAAAAAAACAAGATTACAGGGGTGCAAGAAAGTAGGAGGCCTCTAGGGAGCACTGTTTATTAAAGAAATGCAATGAAAGCGAAGGAACGCGTTTAATTTTATTAATAGTATTAAGGTTTCGTTACATTGTATAGTAATACGGTAATGGAACAATTATTTATACTCATGTGTTAAAGAATCTTAATGGCTTAACACTTTAATTAAATTGTATTTTTAGTACTCTTTAGTTACAAAACGTGGGCCTTCAAACATTTTTATTGCAACCAATTTCCTTCAGCTAATTTATGACTCCTTAGCGGATAGAGGAAAAAAAACAGCGACCCCCGTAACCCATTGTATAGAAGTGTAGTCTATAATAAAATACCTACAGCACATCAATGTATTCTTATACTTGTTGATGTTATATTGCAAATACTTTATAATGTCCAGTTTTGAGATATATAAACACATTTTGCTCACATTTTGCTTTATACATGTTAATGTGGATGGGATACAAAGACATTTAGTTGAACTTGTTGTTTTTAGCCTTTTATTTCTGCTGTAAGGTGGCCCCCTGTTAAAGACCCTTGTTTAGGGAAAAACATATATATAACTTATTATATAAACTTGCTTTGAAGACATACTGGAATGAAAAAACTACAGTAAAGAAACACATTTTTACATTAAAGTCTGAGTGTATTATAGTGTTTCTGTGTAAAAAAAAACAACAACAACATGATTCTTCATACAGGAGCACGTAGTACATCTGATGAAACACACTGTGTGTGATTCGATTGCTGATGTCCAGCACAGATAACACAGAACTTATTCACAGCTTTGTGGAAAAACGTCACTGGATGCTGAGGCCATCAGCGCCTGAATGCTATTGGTCTTGTGTTGATGTATGGATTCTCAGGGGTCTTCTTGTTCTTGAGTTTACACTGAAATAATAAAAACACAATTTCAAAAAGAGTCTCATGATACCATTGTGTGTGTGTGTGAGTATGTGAGTATATGTGTGCGTGTGTGTGTGTGTGTGTGTGTGTGTGCAAATGCAAATGTTGATACTCACTCCAAAGAAACAGGCGATGACTGTGATTATCAGATTGTATAAAATAATGATCCCATAGAGAACATAAAGGACCAGTGACTGTGTTGAAGGACAGTGGAGATATTCCTCTGTTGGATCTGTAGACTTCTGATCATCTGAAACCATACAAATTACATATAACAGAGCTCAGATGTTCAAAAGGAAAATCTCTCATTTCATAATCTATGTTACTTTAACTAATCAAGTAAACAGATATCAAGGCTTCTAAGACACGTCATATAAAATAAAACAGGATGTTTACTGCTTAGATAGTAGCTAGTTAGCTAGTTAGATAGTGTTTGAGTTTCGAAATAATACCTAGTTAAGAAGTATAATATAAACTCATTACAAACATAGGTTTGTGCAATAGTTATTTAGTTAATAGTTATTTTTAATAGATATTTTACATTCTTTCATACCTTTAATAAGCAGTATAGTCTTGTTTCTTCGTCCTCCCAACTTAGTTCTGATTTCGCAGGTGTAGATTCCTGTATCGTTGGACTCAGTCCCCCAAATAATATACGAGACAGTGAAGTTTTGCTTGGAAATTTTAAATTTGTGCCCCGTTTGTTGACTCTCATTTCTCATGTCTGTGAAGTGCAGTTCAGTTTCTTCCTTGTATAGACTGGCTGATATGAGTTCTTCATCCTTGTCCAGGTTTGGACAGGAGATAATAGCTTCTGCATTTGTAAACACTCTTTTTATGTGCATGTTTCTGTCTAAAAGATAGAAAGACACATGCGCTTCATTGTACCTTTTGTTTTTGAAAGAGCAAGAGAGGGGAAAAAGAACGTTTAAGGAGGATGTGGTATAGGGAGTGAAGCAGGCAGCTTCCTTTGGTTGTTTGCTTGTTTTATTATAAATTTAAATTGCATTTTTTTAATAAAACACCTTTGTGAGAAACACTTAGAAGAACAAATGAAATATCTGCAAGGACACACATATGTTGCATGTCACAATAATCAACAACCAAACATAGGGAATTTGTTCAAAAAGTGAATAAAGAAACAACAAAAATGATCAAACCTTTCAGACAGCCACAGGCTTTCTCATCCTCACAGACTGAGGAGGATTCTGTAAGATCTGGATGAAACAGTGTCAGCAGAACAAGCATTGATATGATCCGCTGCTCAAGCATTTCGGCACTGCGGTTCTGAGCACGTGAAAACAGGGGAATATGACTTCAGAGCTTCTGCAGAGAGATGCATGGGACAGACGGACTGCCGTGAGGGTGGGGGCTGATACCCATTTACGTCACGATTCTCTACTTCACAGAACTGAGGAAAGCAGCTGACAGTTACACAGAAGACTGAAATGTTTTCTCCTTGCAAGCAATGAACACATTTTTCTTAGGATGCAATTTTATTTTCCCTCTCAGATATTTTCTTTATATCTTAGTGTGATGAAAACAAGTAGAGTAGAAGAGGAAAATTGGCAAAACTTTATTTGTGAATCCACTGTTCACGTGTGAAATCAGGCTGAGGTCTGAAGTCATAAGGGCAGTGAGTCCTAGTTGAGAAATATGTTTAACATAATAAAAATATTTATTCATTACTTTTAGACTTCTTGCAATGAAACAGTCCCCTGTCTTCCTCTATCAGTCACATCTGTCACACAAGTATATGTATATTACCCACAGTGCAACGTTGCAGTGGTAAGAGGAAGTGAACACAACTACAAGAGGAAAAACAAGGTGTTGTTGTGGTTTGTTTGCATCGTGAATGGTTTATTGTACATATCATCTGCACGGTAAATGTGCAAGCTGTAACTGTAACTGTAACTCACATTTATGAGCAAGCAAACATTTCAATCTATAGCATTAAACATTGACAGCAGGTCTAGCTACAAAATTATGGATAAAAAATAGATAAATATATTTTTCTAGAAATGTAAACTCTAAATAATCTTTAAATAATCAGCAACACTGATTTTCCTGTACCAATGTGGCATGCTATGCATGCTAGCAAAATATCAGTAGGCCCAATGCTTACTATATTACTAAACATTGATTAAATATGGATTGTTGCGACACCTTTTTTTTCATTTTACATTTCATAACACCAGCTGTGGAAATCACGTTTTGTACATGCAGTAACAGATATAACCACTAAATGGCAGAATACTTATGGCATCTATTACAGACTACAGCACCTGTTGCTTGGCCTACCATCACATTAAGGGGCTGTTGAGTTGTTACTTTCATGGGATATGATTTGAACTAAAATTCAAAGATCTTATTTTTGACAATTTTTTAAAAATAATTTCAATTCTGATAATTCTATTTTCTATAATTTCTATTTTTATGCTGAATGCAGGGCATTTTAATACAGTGCAGTTAACAACACATCTCTCACTAAGAATAGAAAATAATGTAGACCACAGAAATATGACTGTGCTGTGTTTGTAGTGGGCTCAGTTTCACACAGCATTGACAAGTCATTGACTCACACTTGTTTGATGTGGTTTTGCTTCAGGTCGTCTTATCTTCACCAACTTCCACTCACGTTTCATACGCCCCTTTGAAGCCCCCCACACAATAATCATTATATATGCATACATCCACCTGTGGATGACCAGAAACTCATGTGTAAAGGCAACATAAAGGCATAAATTCACTTTTTTTGGGGACTGATTAGATTTTGCTGACTTTTATTTGACTTTTCTGAAATTTAGGGCTGCACTGATGCTGAATTTAATACTATGCAGCATCATAATCTGGTGGATCAATTGTATTATTGTTGAAAGATCTGCTGCTCTTACAGGGTTACAAAAGTTGTACAAATCTAATACCAATTCAGTTATGTCAAATTCAGACTTCAGTATTTAATAGCTTCATTAAGTATTCAAAACAATTTCATCTTCTCACTTGTCAATCTGAATTATACAGCAGATAGTTCCGGCCCTTGATTATGATTGCTTGAGCCGCGTTCACAGCCGTTGCAAATTACTTAAACAAGCAGCGTGCTCTGTAAACGTCAGTATTACTCCGCCACTGCGTCTGTTTATTGCTGTTTCTAAAGAACTACATTTCTTGGCGGAAGAATTTGTTTTTACTAATATCATTACATTTCTGTTGCAGTGTGTTTATTTTATGAAACTTTGGCACGTATATGGAATAATTCCCATGTAACAGTGGTACAAAGTAAATCTAGAACAGCTAAGGGGATTTAAGGCATTGGTTTCAGTCTGACCAGACACATAAACCAAACATGCAACAAACACCAGCATCTGTATAGTCACACTAAATATTGGCAACGGGCACGCTGCTGAGAACATAGCAAACGCACATGCGTTTTCCAATGGAAGAGCCATTGTGTCCAAATGTAACTGGATCGTATTTCCATGCTTCCAATGACGTCACAAAGGGTAGGGCGCAATCACATGGATTTCAGGGCTGGACAGGAAACGGAGGCGCCGGGAACGCGCATCGGTCCGCAGCTGCCAGCCACGCTCACAACGGGAATGGAATTGGGAGAGAAACGGAAGGCTTGTTTGTCTCGTTATCATCATCACATATAAGCGGTCGACACGGGCGGAGAAATCCCGATCTAGTCGTAAGAGGACTAGACTCGGTTGCTGGATTTGAGCAACACGTCGGCGCGTTTCCCTCATTGTTACCGCTTCCTTTGGAAAGGCACAAGCCGCAGGACCGTCGGCGTGTTTTGCGACAGTAAGCGGCCGCTCTTTATTTATACTAGCCTTGATATGATATAACATGATGCTTGTGATTGCAATCCCTCTTTATAATAAAACAATAACGTAGCGTTGATAAGCATGGCATGGATTTCACGTTGTCGTGATGTAACGTTGACTCGTTATGGATAAACGGAGGAAAATCCGGGGAGCAGCCCTGAAATTCAGACAGCTGTGCTGTGTCCTCATGTTGGCGTTACGGCTCTGAGTGGATTTTCACGTGTAAAATCCCATATTGGGTTATTCTGTAATTGCAAACTGTAAAAATGAACGATGTCCTTTGAAGATGTTGACCTGCCAGTTTTTTGCAGTAGTGATTGCGGCGTTAGAGAATAAGAAACAGGGAATGAATTTGGTCTGGTAAAGAAAGAAGGTGCGTCTCGCATTAATCTTAATAAATCATTTTTGGTTGGGTCCTTAAAGGTGTCTGAGATGGAAACAATATCAAATGTTGTATGTTCTTTAAGCTTTTGTGGTTTTCAGCACCTTTATGTCCCATTCCAACGTCATTTCTTGTGTTTTTTTCCTCCCATATCATCCTACATTTGGGAGCTGATTCTGCAGTAACATACTGCAAACAGATGAGCTATTGCCAAATTCGACCTCCCCTCACATACACTGGTGTTTTGAGCCTCCAGACTCCACCCTTTGCCATGACAGCTGTGGTTTTACTGCCAGTCCATGCACCCGTTCTGTGGAGGCCTATTTGCACATATATTTGTGCAGTTGGGTAAAAATGTGTATCTTTTGATATCAGTCTTCCAATTGACGAGTCTGGATCGATTTGGCATGTTTTAAAAGCCACTTCTGCATTCCTGATTCTAGTTGTTGAACGAAGTGAAGGTATAAATTGTGTTGTTGTCTGTCATATCCCTAATAGAAATGTTTAAAAGCTGCATAAATAAATGCACAAAACAAAAAGTAATAAAAATAGAGTGATTGGAGTAGCGAAGCTATTCAGCCTGATGCTTCTCAAACCGCAGTCATGTTTGTTGTCTTTAAGACCTGTGGTCCTTTTTAAAGTAATTTGCTCATGTTAGATGTCATCAGTTGTGAGTATAAGTCAATAATCTTACATGTGCATTCACTAAATAAATGTGTTTTTGATAACTTGCATGGATGAGACATAATAGGCGAGTTGCATTTCAGGTATTAAAATCAAATGAATTCCAGTCTCTACTGTGATATACAGTAAATATTATAGCAAGCTACTTAATGCTTTAAGTATTAATGCGTTTTAACTTCACTGTATGCTTTTTGTAAAACAATTTATTTGTAGAAGATTTTAATCTTACTATCTGTGTGAGTCCTGTATTGTAAAATGTATGGTTAGTGTTACATGTGCTCAATAATCCAGTGTCCATCCCTGCCAGATGTTTTTCTAGAGCTGGCCTGCTTTACTAAAATGACGTCAGGAAATTGTGAAACTGGGGTGGATGCTACATGTGTGGACTCTGGGGTCCAGATTCAGGAAGTCTGGCATGCAGGATATTTTTTCTGCTGGACAGGTTCTTTGTTCTGAGGAATCTTAAATGAGGTTCTGATAAAGATCCGGTAGTTTCTCTGTAGAGCTGACCTTTGCATCAAGAGCAGCTATCTCAGGGTTCACACTGTTGCCGCTCTCCATTGACTCGGCCCTGAAACTAGATACGGCAGTGAGACACTTCAGGACAAAGAGAAAACAAAAGGAAGTAAAGAGGAAATTTTCAGATAGGGTGAAAGGGAGTGAAATGATTTAAATGAATAGTGTCATTTGAGTCTAGGACAAAAGGACGTCATTTGGTGCAGGAGCAGGTCAAACAAGCATGTGCATCAATCTTTGCAGCTCAAACGTAATATTGTTAATGTTTCGTAAGTGACTGAGGGTTTGGTGCCAGTTTAATTAGCTCATTTGCATTTTTATGAATTTGGCAGATGTATTTAACCAAAGCAACTGATGTTGCATGCATGCTATACATTTTATCAGTATGTTTGTTCCCAGGGATTGAACCTGCAACCTTAGTGTTGCAAGTGGCACACTACCAGTTGAGCTGTAGGACCTGAATTTAGGTGACATCTGCTGCACAGCAGATGTAATGTATTGTCAGGTGTGTGGTCATTCAGCGGCTGAGATGTTTGTTCGCGTGGATATAACAGACCTTAACATGTTTTGTCATTACCCCTTTTCTCTCCAGGATGGGTGCTGACAAAGGTACTGCAAACATTTAAAGGTAGACTCATGACTCATGGGATAGTGTTTGTACATATGGCTTGTTGACCTTTGTTTTGTGAGTCAATAGTGTTATATTGGCCATGTTTAGTTTTCTATTGTTCACATTGGAAGTGCACTGTGATACCAAAATGATATGTTTGCATTGCCTTTTGATGAACAGGCCTTCCTGTAACCAGCCTACGTTGAGTGAAAAATGTCTTCCGGTTGCTCATCCAGTGTTGTTTTAGACACATTGACAGCTGCTGCCAGGCAGTGGCATGTTTTTTCTGTTTTGCGTGTGTGAGGCAAACTGTTAGAGAAGGGGAGAGAGAGAGATCCGCTATACACAGATCCAGCTAACAGGAATCATTCCCAGAATGTTGGCAGAGGTTCTCTCAAGGTTATCAAAAACATTCTTGGAATAATGTTAGTACAATTTGTTTATCGTTATATCTTATATGAAAAATGTTATTTTTATGTCACTAATGTAATAAATTATACCATTAACTTTATGACCAAGCAATAGCGAAATTGAACTGTTGTAAAACTTTCAAAATAAAATTTTTAATGTTTTTGTTACTTAATGGAAACATTAAGGAAATGTTCATACAACTTAAAACTGTTAGCTGGGGCTCCCAATTTTCCATAACAATGCATAAATTATTTTAGTTAACCAGGGCACTTAATTTGTGCAGTGGTCTGAAGTCCCTGGTGTACTGTTTAGATTAAAAAGCTTTTTGTCATGCTTTTTACCTCACAAAATGCTGTGTCAGAAATCAGGCCCCATAAAACACCGTTAAATATCCCACACTCATTATAGCAGGAGTGCTTCTATAGCCCAATATGACTTTCTTTGAGAGACATGAAAAACATTTTTGGTTAATTACAATCAGAACCTCAGATATACTGTTAATTACAGTTGAAAAAGTAACCAACCAAAAAACAAATATTAGTTGTACTTATGTTTATGCTTTGTCAAGTGCCTTAAGCTCTCTCTCAAACTATTATGCAAAGCATGAAACTTACTGTCCTTATTAGTGATTTCTCATACTGGGGCCATAATCTCATTTATATAATCTGAATCCTTCTGTATGATTTACGTTCATAAGCTTTCCTAATTGGCAAAGACAAAGTACACCATTGAAATGCAGAGTTTTGCTAAAGCTCATGACATTTTCATTAAAAGATTTTTGAGCTTTGAAAAGCATGTGGCACACTGTTGTCTTATTAAACATCAGTTGTATACATGGTTGAATATGATCCACACCTTACAGCTCCACTTGAGAAGTACATGAGAGGGTGTGACTGACTTTCCACTAACTGCCTTTTTTTTTTTGTTTTCTTTTGACAAACTCTTGACAGGCTGCAGGCTTCATTTGAGCTTCTTTAGCCACTGACACTCAATTAGATTAAGTGTCACATTATACTGCTGCCAAGATTTTATGGACACAGTTGACCTTGGCAGGCTTCATTCCCAGTGTCCCCTGAGAGGACTGACTGTTTCCCACAGGACACAAGCTCAAGGAGAAAGAATGAGGAACTCGGTTCAGCGGGTTCTTCTCGGGACCTCCACCATCAGCTGAGTGTGAAGTGGTGCTCTCAGCATGTTGTTTGTCCTCATCTGACATCTTTCATCCTTGAATTTCTCACAATTGTTTTAAACATTAAACACATGCTTTTAATTATTCGTTTAAACACATTAGACACTATGTTAAGTAAGAGATGTGCATTATCACCAAATAAAACTGTACAGGGGATACAGGACACCAACGCTAAGTGGATGAACATCTCGCTGTATGTTATCTTGCTATTATTGCTTTTTTATTAAATAAATGAATAAATAAATACCTAAAAATACATATTGTGAAAAGAAATAGACAGTAGGGTAATGAAATGAGAGATATGAAACTACAGAAAACCTGGGAAAAGTCTTTATCCAGTTTAGCAGACATACAAAAATGTTTGACCGCTCTGATAGACCAATCAGAATCACGTATTCCAGAACCATGTAGTGAGTCTTGTTAACGTATTTGCCTCACATGGATGCCCAGTGCTGATGGAGAGCACTTTAAACACGCTGGTGCGAGTCAGACATGCCCGAGGTGCTTTCTGATGTCGTTGAGTGGATGGTTTCTTGGAAATGTGTCTGACATACTTCTTCAGATCACAGATTACCTCAGGTAGATGATATCAATTGCTTTCAAATGGTGGTGAACATTTGTGTGTTATGTAAGCAGTTTAGCTTGTGTGATGTTTGCTGACTCATTGTGCTGTGAGTGCTGCTGTTGTTTTTCTGGATGAATGGAGCAATGCCTCGCCCTATGTAAATATACTGTTTGTATGTGTTTAAGCCAATTAGTTCCTCTCCCTGATTCTAACAGAGCACGGCAGTATTTGACTTCAGTACCATGTAAAATATAGTTTACCTTAATATCTGGGAATTGCAAAATGTTGTAATAGGCTGTAGGTCAACCAGTGGTGTTACTTTTCTAATTCAGTTTGATTCTGAGATATTTTTGTCTGGTTAACCATAAAGCTTTCATTGATGGAGGGACTTAATCATATTTAAAACGCAAAATATCATATTGGTTTAAAAGTGAGTCTTTTGGACTAAGTAAAGACCAAGAACAACCAGCATGGCAACATGCTGACAATCACTCTGAACACATTAGCAGCTGCAGAGCAACACCCTGGCAACCATTCAGAATAAACTAGCATTGGTTTTGCGCAAGCAAGCACTGTGTTTTCTTTATAAGTGGGAATGTAAAATGCAGTTTTGTTCGAGTGCTGCTATTGGCAGAGACATTTCACAATGTGCCTTTAATTAGCAGAAGTTCGTTTGACACCAGCTTCTCAATCAAACCCATTAGGTTCCTGGCCTTTATTTAGGTTTTTCATTAGGTCTGCTTGTAAAATACTGCAAAGGAGCACAACATGAAGAAAAAGGGGAGGGACATTAGAGCTGTTAGAATGAGAGCGAAGGTAATTGGTGACTCCAGGGAGTTCTTAAACCCAGCAAGCAGACAGTGGGTCTTTTTTTTGTGTTCTAGATATTAGTTTGTTATTTTCACTCTCAGTGATCTACTGCTAATGTCTCTCTAAGGCCTGACGTGCTCTCTGAAGCCACCCAAGTGTGTTTAGCAAAGTGAGAGAGGGAGAGAACGTGAAAGAGTGACAGTGCGGGTCGAGTTTATGCAACAGAGCATCAAACTATCACGACCGTCCTGTCAGTTCAAATAGTGACAGACACGTCTCTCTGACTGCACAGCTATCTGTGTTCCCAAATCTCAGCTTCAACAGAATCTCAGCACGGCCTTGTCAGCACAATCAGAGCGTTGCGAGTTGTTTTGTCCTGACCTGTTTGTTTCACCCATAGAGGGCCGTAGTTACAGTAAATGAGTGAATCTCTGAAACATTAAACTGATGTAACTATGCAACACGGTTTGTTATTGCTTTTTATAGAGAATTCGTAAAAGATATTAACTTCTAAGCAGTAAAATTGTTGGCTTACCAGAAAACTGGATTGTAAAAGAACAAAACTGTAAAGGAAAGAATTTTCTGGTGAATTGATATAAAGTTGAAATTTATGTTTGGAAAATCTAACCTCATGTTGTCTAAAACTGTTGGTTTAAGGTGGACTGGGAGAAGAATGAGAAAATGGAGATCAGGATGCAGAATCCATCCAGAATATTTGTATAGAATATTAAATAGTAAATGTCACAACAAATTAAAATTAATGTAGGTTTTAAACGTGCAATTTTTAGTTATTTAAAACCAAGGATATTTTGAAATTTTGCTATTTTGATTTTTGACCCAGTGTGTTCAGAAGTTTTGGTTTTCCAAAGCCCGGACATCCTGGCTTAACATCCCAGTTTGTGTTCTATAGAAGAATGTTCTAGAACTTTTTAATAGTCTGAGCGTGAACATTTTTATTGTTGGTGTACTGTGCCTTTAAGTTCAGCCCATGTGATGAAGAGGGAGAGACTCAAGGCTGCTGCTGGGTTTGTCTGGGAAAAAGATCTAAATGAGTGAAACAGAGTTTAGTCACGTCTCTTAATAGTAACAGTATCCTCAAAATATTCACTGTAATAGAAGCTCCTCACTGCACACAGAGGTAGAAAATCATTTGATCATCATTACAGTCTTTCGTGTCTGTCGTGTTACGACATGCTTGGAACAGCTGTCGTAATGCAAGGAGAGACATAATTGCATTCCAGCTGTTTTCTCTCTGACACGTCCAGCGCAGGGTTGAAGGAAAGGGGAATTTTCTTGGGTAGTTTAAGGTTGTTTAAGTCTTACTCTGTTTGACACCTTTATTCAGTTTAAGTT
>JAZGTK010009569.1:0-14396 GCA_036877625.1 Ambastaia sidthimunki | reverse complement strand
ACACTACTATCCTCTTTGCCAAATACATTAACACACACAAACACAACGTCTAGGCCACTGTACGGGCCTCTCACATCTCTGCTAGTATTACATGATTTCCTCCTGAAACCGTAACCATCCAAATGCTTACGCTTTTTCCACAGGAAGAAACAAAGCCAAGACAGGCTGTGATTTCAAAACGAGGCTGCTGATAAAATCAGAATTTAATAGACAAATGAGGGAAAATTGGATTAGTGTTGCAATCTGAACAGCCATCTTACATCTGTGCTGGAACAGTTGAAACAGTTCAACATTACTCCTATCATTGCCTACAAGCACACAAATCCTTATGAGGGCCCGCTTGAGGGGCCTGCCATTGGCCTATCATTCAATAACTGGGTTAATGGCCTAACACTTCCCATTAATAAATGACTACTTCTGGCCTCTTGCTCCTTCAGAGGTGATATTCATCACTGCTCTTAATTTTGTTTATCTTTTTCATGTTCTTTCCCCTTGGCGATGGTCATCCATTAGTTACTCTCCTCTTCATGCCTTCCTATTCGTGGCCTCAGCCTGTCGCCCGGCAGGGTCAAAGGGTTAATATAAGAATAAGCCTAATTTCCAAACAGCTTTGAGTCCCATGAGGACTTTGGAATGTGAAGAGGTGGTTCTTAAACTCTGTTCTGCAGGCCAAGGCTATCGTCATTTATGAACTAAGAAAAGCTAGAGGATAAAGGAAATGATCATTTTGCTAATTTAACTGTATCTGTGTTGCAGTCAGGGATGTTGGCTCACTTGTTCTGTATTACAGCAATGAGGTCAAGAATGGCAAAACACAGTTAAGATCAACCACTCTATGGGTTATTATTAGACACTGTTGTTTTGCACTCGTTTTCCTTCATTTGATTGAGTGGGCATAGCTGTAAGCTTTTCTTTGTCTACTAATTTTTTCTTTTATCAAAACCTGGCTCTTATTTTTGAATAAGAGCCATTGGATAAGAGTCTCATCCAATTTTCCATGAAAACAGTCTTAAATTAAGTTAGTCTGAAGTCCTTGATTGGAACTTACATTGTTCCAATCTTTGTTTAAACCGTGAGACCTCAACTTTAGAAATGTTTGCCATCATATTGTACCTCACACAATACTTCAACAGCAAGAACAACAAAAACACAATCATGTAATGTCAAGGCCAAGTAAGACAGTAAATGACTGTAGAAAATCATGAAATATTTTACATTCATAATATTCAGTGTCAAGACTGCTTTACATGATCTCATTAAAGCATGGCCTCGAAATCATTTCAGTTATCGTCGTTAAAGATTAAACGACGCATATACAACCAACAGACGTAGTTAAATGTACAGCTGGTTTAGCCTTAGTTCATCTTCATAAAGCAACATTTTCTTGGATCTGCTTTTAATTTACGTGGAGTTGCCTCTCCAGACAACTTGGAAAAGTATGAAACACGAGACGTAAAAAGACTGAGATCAACACACTCAGTACAAACGCCGCTGGACACGCATTAGTTATAGATTGTAGCTTTTGACACTGTATGTAAACGAAATGACTTGAAATAATCGGATTACAATAAATCCTTTGTAACTACTGGACATGTTTTATTGTGATGCGTAAGGAAAAGAAACATTTATTTTATTAGGACTTAACAATAGTCAAGACTGAATATTTTTTATTGCACGACATTTATTTCTATGAAATGCGTTGCTTTAGAGACATGGTTTGCATTTAGTTTCATAGACTGTTTATTTCAAAATAACGTCCGAAGACAACAAAAAGTGTTACTGGGTCCACATTTGATGTTTGTACAGGGATGCTATAAACTTTAAAGTCCAAATTAAATTATATTTACAGTCACTTATGGATAAAAAAGTTTTAGTTTTTTTTTCTGGGGTTTTCTGGGCCCCTATAAAGTTTTATGTGCATTTATCCTGTTTATATATGATAAACACTCTTCGTTCTCAGGCCTTTGTTTGTCTTTGCTGTGCTAGTTAGACAAATTTATTTTATGAGAAACATAATATGTTATAAGAAAATGTCCCGATGATGAAAACAAATGTGTGAGGTGTGTGTTTGTTTGATTTTTTAAGGCACATTGAGGGGTATGACCGTGTTTTGAGGCGCCCGTTTGCTTGCTACATATAGAAGAATCCTTTAATAATTATTCCAATAAACTGTTAATTGATCCCTAATCCTGGATGGAAAAGTGAAATGATCCAGGATAGGAAATAAGGGCATGAACGACTGTTCTTAGTGCAGTCGACAGCAACTTTTGCAGGGCAATATGTAATGAAACACAGTCCGAAAAAATTAAAAACATAATTTATTAATTTTTAATAAAACAAACTGCTTTATTTTGTTCAGGTGTGTAGCTATCAATTGACTGAATTACTTGTTTTATCGTTGTTTAAAATAGAATTGAGCATACTATTAAAGGCGAGGTATTTATGAATTTATTATCACTATGTTTCTGGCAAATTTAAAACGTATCAATCCAAACCTTTAATATGTATCGTTTAATATGTAATTGATATCTGGAGAAGAGGTACATTTTAATTTAGGTTACTTCTAATATCTGACAATATATCGAAAGCCAATTTCATTATCATTATTATTAACAATAATATTATTGTTGTTGTTGTTGTTGTTCATAATAAAAAATATTCAAATCTGTTATAGGCCTGTTTTAAAAATTCTTATTGATTTTCCTATAATTGTGGGTAATAAGTACGTTAGTTTTTGTAATGTTTCTCAAAGTTTTAAAAAGATATATAGCTATAAAGAGACTTAATTGTTGTCCTTGTATAGACAACGATCGTGACATTTTAAAGACAAGTCTTATTTGTTGCCCCCAATATGATAATCATTCCTATATTCCTTTACATATAGACTTTTATACGCATTTATTAGATTATGACTGTTGGTTTAATAAGCACTCCCACCCACTCACACCCAGTGAATGCAGAACAAATGCTGCCCCTAAAATCAACCCGGCAACATTTTTAATGTACAGTATCCTTCTTAATGTTTAACTGGTCGCTGTCGTAAACGCGTTCACACTAAACTTGTGTAAGCAAACAATGGATGTTTTATTGTGCTGGAGTGGGTTATTTACGATATACAATGCCTTAACTATTTTACTTTACTACATTTCGGGCGAAATATGCGAAAAACTGCAAGATCTGGACCTTTATTTTAAGTTTATTTTTGGTGCATAGGGCAAATGTATTTCTTTATGCGGATTCAAATTACATTACAAATTACAAACTTAAATTCCAAGAAAAAAAATCACCTCAGTTATTTAAATGATTTAAAAATTGTTCTTGTGTACTTTATGCAGGCCTGATTTTTTTGTTCCCCGTGAGGCAAGAGCTTTTCTTTAAAAAGATTCAAGGGTTCGATATGTGGCAGATTTACGAGCAGAGTAAAATAATAATAATATAAAAGCAAAGCGTTGCGCTGGCATAGGGCAGCGAGCTGCTTCGAGGGAGAAATAGGATCTAGGGGGGAAACTAATGATGAAGAAAGATCTCCTCAATCCAAGCTCCTTAATTAAATGCATGGAAAGAACGAGAGAGGCGCTGCACATCTGGATTCAATCTGCGCCCCTTTGATGGCATCAAGTGTTCTTTTCCCAGACCTAGGAGGTTGACGGAGGCAGCTTGGAGCCTGAACTCATGTCATTGCGACACATGCAGAGCTCGATCCCCTCCTGCCGAGAGACTCTTTAAAAGCACGCAATGCCTTAACATCCTCTGTAAACATATTTAAAAAGAATAACATTTTAGTGTCAAGTCACTAAGAACTTGACGCTAGTGGAGAATGTCCGTACTGCCCTAGATCTCTGTCACTGTGTTAACTTTGACTATATTACGTGTTAATGTAGGCAATAGTTTGTCGACTGCTTTCTAAAAAACGATTTGTCAGAGTAGTGAGGTAAAGACCATTATTACCTGCATTAGACTTTGTTAAACAAAGCGTGAATGTTCAATATTTATTATCACTAAAAAGAGAGTCTGTTAAATCAGACAATCAACCCAATTGTAAAGCATAATTATTAGTTACGTTGCTCACAGGATACCTGTGAGAACTGGGGTGGGAATGTGTGTAAAGTTCGTGTGTTTGGGGTGGGGAAAGAACATTTCACTTTGTAAAAGTTAGAAACACTGACAAAAGCCTTGCCACGTAATTAGGGCTTCTTGTATGTCTATCATCCCTCCCGAGGGCTCTAAATGCTCATGTATGTTGCATTCAGGCTCCCCCCTCTGTGTCAGTGTGTCGTCTGAAGTAGTGGAGAAAGGAGCTAAGAGTGGCTCGTCCGAACTCCTACTTTTGGGCACAAGTCATACATTTGTGCCTTCATACTTTTTTCGACAGCTTACTTATTTCGGCATTTGAAACTTCGTCGGAAGGAGAAAAGAAAGTCTTAGTTTCAAAACCCAAGAGGAATGCATCGGTGAAGGCGAATGGTCGCATAGGTTTTGGAGTCGTTGGTGTAGAGATGTCTGTTGGTGATGCCAATGCCAACAAAGACACATGACTGTCAACTTTAGGAGTGGAAAGTACGCGTGCTTGGATCAACGGGACACTGAATTACGGATGTAAAAATCAATTTGTCGAGCATAGATTGATTGTTTACGGTCAAAACTTAACCGATGTTGGTAATAGGTAGACGAAATCTTACGTTTCGTCAGTTTGCGTCATGACTTCCAGCTATGCTCATGTAATGGACAGACAAGCCACGCTAACTAACCGACTGGAGAGTCCGATCACCGCAAATCAGGATCATTTACAGGCTAAGAAGAACTTTTCCGTGAGTCACCTGTTAGATCTGGAGGAAGCGCGGGAGATGGTGGGAGCTCAAGCGGAGGAGAGCGCAGGAGAGGCGGGTAGGAGTATGCTGGAGTCTCCGGGACTGACCAGCGGCAGCGACACAACACAGCAGGAGAGTAAGTGCATGGAAAAAAACAACTCTCATGTACCCAAATACATTTTAATAATTCAAAAACATATTAATATGTTTATAGAATGAACGGTCAGATTGATATGTAATAAATTTTGCTTTCTTTTTGGATTTCTTTCAAAACCTTATGTCAGCTAAACTCGTTTCCAATTTGTTTCAAATTTAAAACGAATAAAATTACTATTCTATTTTGGGGTCAAACAGATAAATAAACGCAATAAATGCAGTGAATTGTTACGTGATCATATTGTCTGAAATACACAAACACTGATATTTTTTCCTGTCCATTGCCCATTTATATGTCATAATTCAAAAATTAACATTACTGTCCTGTAAAACAATTTTTAAATACTTCACCCCAACATGCTTAAATAATGCTAAATGCTTAAATAATATGGACCAAATTTAAGGTCACTGGTCAAAGACAAGTATTTAAAATGTTTAGGGGAAAATAATAGGCTAATTTAAAAAATTGCCTTCATTATTTTACACATAGCACTTGGTTTCTGTGACCCAGAACAACAAGAAAGTCTATAACTGCGATTTATTAATTTATTGACATAAGTAGCACTTCAGGGTGAAGAAAACTGTCATGTTTGCAGATCTACAGCAGATGTTTTGCAGGGATGCACAAGATATAAAAGAACACGATTCCCAACGCCATGAATTCGTCCTCAATTACTCAATATAAAGCAATTATAAGACATGTAAATAACTGTAGGATGCAACATTGCTTAGGCATCAAAACCTTAACTTGACTGTGTAAATAAACCTTCATCCATATTGGATAATTCTTCGAAATTAGGGTTTAAAATAAAACAACATATCATTTAAAATTAATTTAGGGGATCGAAAGGCAAACAGAACCTTGATCTTTATTTTTATGTTTTCTACCCAATAAAAATAACAGTAAATCTAAGTGTTCGGGCCTCCAAAATGCAATACCGTATTTTTATAAGCGCAACGTAATGAAATAATACATCTACATTTCAGATTTAAAGATATTTAAGGTTACAAGAATTAATAAAGCGTTCACTAAATTATTGACGACTAAATAATGAAATTAATAAATTAGTTCACTTATTATTTTAAAACGAACACAACAAAATTGCTATTTAACATAATCATTTGTTTTCATACATTTATACATAAACATGACGACTCTTTCTCCTATACACTACATTTACTAAATGTCTTTGAATCATATAAGCACTCTTTGAAAAAAGGGAACTAAATAAATGTAAATTGTAAATAAATGTATTCCATAAGTTAGAAAAGTACTGCACGTTATAATTTTTGCGTATTATGCACTTTCTTTCTATGTTGTTAAACAATGTAATATTGTTTTTTTTGTTTTTTTATAAAAACATGACAGACATTTAACGGTTTATGTATAACAGAAAATGAGAAAAATCCCCTATAGGCCGCACTTGACTTTATCAAGCACTAGTAAAAGCCCTGATAAAACCGATAGAACTGATTTCTATGTGGTCAGTGACTTCTATGGTCACTGACCACAGCTGTCACATGTAGAACTGTTAATGCTCAGGACCCAGTGTTGATAACCTCTTCTTTCATCTATGTTTTGAGTTTACGGCCTTGGAGGAATTGGGGGAGGAATCAATTCGTCACTGTGTTTTTTCTCCCTCTCCGAGAAGTTTTATGCAGCGATTGATGTTTCAAAGAGAAGCGTGTATGCAAACATTCGCCCTCTATCCGTCAAAAGCCGAAAAATTGTATTGGCCTCCATTTATAAAAGATTTTTTGGAAGAATTTTAAAACAAACAATGTAATAAAGATCAATTATACTAAAATGCATGGGCATAATTTATAATAGTGCAAAGTCTTAGTGATTGCTGGTACATTTACATTTGTATCTGCTTGTAATTTGATAGTTTTATATTGTGGCCCTTTTATTGCATTTCTGCAGACCTAAGCTCATTTATGCAAGACTGCCATAACACACAAGCCTGGATGCCAGTCTGCATAAAAAATATTTTGAAATGCACCAATGTCTTTAACTTCTGTCCCTCTGATTCTGTCTCACTTATGTATTTAATGTTCAGGGTTGTAAGGCTATTAAATGGGTACAAATCTACTGCAACAGAGATATTCATGACAACATAATCCTTATTTCACGGTGTGTATGTATGTGTGTGTGTGTGTCTCCTCAGATGAACAACTTAACTCAGAGGAGAAGAAGAAGCGCAAACAGAGGAGAAATAGGACGACATTCAACAGCAGCCAACTGCAGGCCCTAGAGAGGGTATTTGAGAGAACGCATTACCCCGACGCTTTTGTCAGAGAGGACTTAGCACGACGGGTCAACCTCACTGAAGCTCGAGTGCAGGTCAGTTGATTTTTAGCCATAGTTGATTTTTAGCCATTGAAATTAGCCATAGATGATTTACAGAATCAACTCATGGACAGTGTGATGACATCATGTTGATGAAAACATGCAGATGACCTCATTTATCTATCTGAACTTATAAGTGTATATAAGTGTATAACACCATTTATGTCAAACAAGAATCTTTTGTGGCTTTCCAGGTGTGGTTCCAAAACCGACGGGCTAAGTTTAGGCGAAATGAACGTGCAATGCTGGCCAGCAAGAACGCCTCTTTGCTCAAGTCTTTCTCAGGAGAAGTAACGGCCGTGGAACAGCCAATCGTTCCTCGACCCGCTCCCAGGCCCAATGACTACCTGTCCTGGGGAAGCTCGCCATCGTACAGGTTAGCTCACTTTTGAAAACACTAAGAGGTAAAGTTAGCCATAAATTAAGGGTTATAAGGTATTGAGTTTTTAATGTCCTTGGAGAGTCTTATGAGTTATGCCTCTGCAAGCATTCATGAGGAAAACTGCTGTTTTAGTTGTTTTTAAATATGGTTCCAGAGAGACTATACAAATATTCTGGGTTATTTACAACTTATTGTTTATTTAGCTCTTATTTTCTGTGGGATGCTGTTAAGGTGACGAAAAATAAACATGGATGATTATACTTAAAAATACAAACTAATAAATACATTTTTAAAATAGGCAACAATCACACTTTTTGGAAAGTATAATCATAACATTTGATTCATGCGTCAGCATAAAATTGTGACGTGTGAAGTATGTACCATAACAAAAATACATCATTCACATATCTCCTTCAAAACTTTACAGTTTATTTGTAAGTGTATTACTGTAACTATATTTTTAGTTGTTAAGTTACATGTTTAGTGTAGTGAGGAAGTCCAAATGAGTTCAAAATGAGTAACATGATAGTCAAAAACAGCATGTGACACAATTAAGTCAAATTAATTAGTTCCACATTTTTATTCAGCCACTCAGTTTCTATTTTCCACTAATTTTTCTCATTTTGAAACTTGGACAGACTTGGGCAAACAAATATATTTTTGTTTTTTAATAAAACCCAAACAAAAATATTGATGTTAAACTTTTTTTTATATTATTTTTGTTGCTTTTTTTCTCTTGATTTCTGTAGTTGGGTTTTATTATCAAAAAAATACCTGGTATAATTACTAGTATAATTTTTTTTACATTAACTGCAAATAAAGTTAGAATTAAATCTTTTTCAGATCTTAAAAACTACTGAATAATTTAATAAAAATGAAAAGAATGAAACATCTTTCTGACAATCATTTCTTACAGTGCCATGGCAACCTATTCTCCATCATGTGCTAACAACAACACAGCCCAGGGCATGAATATGGCCAATAGTATCGCTAACCTAAGATTGAAGGCCAAAGAATACAGTCTCAACCAGGTACCCACAGTCAACTGAAGTGGACAGCAGGGCTGTCACAGAACATTCCCAACATCCTATCCAAAGCTTCTTTGTCACAGACTCTGTACTATTTACATTTTTTTCTGTTCTTTTATATGTTTCTTTAACTTTATACATCCAATTCTCAAAGGAGTGGAGCCAAATAGAACTTCACCAAGGTACCAAGCTTTACTAAACCAATGATTTACAGAAGACATGCCATGTTCTTGGCATATGGAAAAATGACATGGAAAAATGTTTGGAAAATCACAAAATGGAAACTTTCTCTGTTCATGGACTGTGGCAGCACAAAGTGATCATCTTTTATGAAGATGGTGGCTTGCTATAGGTTTTCTTGAGACTGTTGCTGACCACTGGGATTTGTAACCTCTGTGGAATTTACATACTACAATCTTGTGGACATCTGGGAAGGTTTTAGGATTTCCCATTGATTTCTTGTGGAACTCATAACTGCGCACAGAGGAAACAAATTGAGATTTGGAATGTTTTGATTTTTGGAACTGGGCAAAATTTGGCTTCCTTAATACTGTATTCTGAATTTTTTTTTTCACAGTTTCCATGACAAGTAGGGGCTATATGTTTATTTTGGCATATACAGAGGTGTAGCCATGTTTTACTATGGTATGTAAGTAATGTTGAACTCTGACATCTATTCTATAAATTTGGAGCCTAGTTTTGATTTTACCCATTTATATTGTCTAAATATACTTACACATGTAATATACATTTGCAATAAAAATGTCCAAGCAGTGTCATGGCATTGCCTTTTAGGATCAGTGTCCTAAAAACATCTCTGTGTTCTCAAAGGTTTTTTTACCATCGTCAGTCACATATGCATCCTTGATTTATAGCAACAACTCTGAGCATGTTTTTTGTTAAAGTTTTACAAAGTTTGCTTACAACTTTTTCTCTGGTTATTCTGTTGCTGGCAACATACAGTAATACATATGAAGTCCTATTACATTTTGTACATAGCCTCAGTGGAGGTGTTTTAGAATAAAAGTAGATGCAACATACTTCTCCAATTAGCCTGTTTAATTGGCCTGGGTGCCGCAGTGCGGCCCACTGGATCTATTTTCATGGTTTGCTGTGTGTGTGTGTGTGTGTTCATAACTAACTACTTCAATGTGTGTGCATTAAATGATAAACGCAGAGGACAAAATCTTAGTTTGGGTCACCATTCTTGGCCAACATGTTAACTTGATATTTAAACTACTGAAAGCTTGTGTACGATGGTTGTTAGTCTTTCCCTTACCTTGTGTGAACAGTTACCTTCAAACTCTAAAATAACTTCATCAGGACTCCTGGGTGCTCTGTGAGAAACAGTAGAAAGCATAGCAGAAATTTCTGTGGATCCACATACTGTCACAGTCACTCTTTTCTATGGTAAACAAAAGTGGGGAAACGACAAAATTCAGTTAATCAAGCTGGTCAGTTAGCATGAGATCCAAACACTTCAAGCGCTGATGTTCTTCCCCTGCCGGCTCTCATCTCATCAAAATGCTTGTGTATTTGCACTGGATATGAAAACCTTTTAAAGGCTAAAGAGAAAAAAATCAGCTGACAGCACCTCCTTGAAAAACAGCCGCTGCGTTTTACTACCTGATGACGGACTCTTTGGTGTTGCATGTTGAACTCTGATTCTTTAAACTAGTCTTTAGGGCTAGTGCTGTAAAATTTTTGTTGAACAGGAATGTTTACTTTCAAAACAGGCTTTTTATGGCACAGGAAGCGAACGTTTGAGTTTAAGTGGCCATGGGCTGTTTTTGAATGACTGACACCGGCTTGTTTATGTACCTGATGGCTCCCTTGGTCTGCTGATTAGACGTGACCTCAGGTGACCTTAGAGACACTCAATTGGAGGAAGGGGGTGAGCTGATATGTTTCAGCTTCACAAAGAAATCTATAAGCTGTCATCACTGTAAAGGAACTATAGCACAGTGCAACAATGTCTTCATAAAAACATGTTTGGTATAACCCAAGATGGAGTTTCCCACACAGCACCATTTCAGTGACTTTTGAAATTTTTAAGATGTTTTTGTAACAGAATACGTGCCTTGGATTATCTCCATCCTTAATTATTTTAATTATTTTTAAAGTTTGCCTGAAAGTAATTTAAGCTAATACATATATAAACACACACACACACATGCTGTTATTCCAACTCTTAAAAAGTCTTTTATGTCCCTAATGAAAGAAAAAAAGTTGTTTCACATTAAATAAATGGTTGAGTTAAGTGAGATTTGGCAGGAGCCTCAGTATGTAATAAGATGGACCTTTCCGTAAATTATGCATCTATATTAAAATTCCTGTCATTATTCCAATTGTGCTGCCTTTAATGTGGCTTTTTCCCGCAAGCTGGGCTCGTTCCATCCAATTTACAGCGGAATCTTTATGATCCACCAGTTCATGAGTCAGACCATTTCCAAACACAGCCATCCTCTGAGGACCTGCTATATACTGGATGTTCACTTCGGAGTAGAAGCTATTTCCTATTTCAACAGCTTTTTTTGACACAACCCTCTTTCAGCCATTTATATTAAGGTCAATGGGCCTTGAAGGTTCCCTGACAAAGTGAGTCACTTGTTGAAGGATGTTTAATAATACATGCAGAAAACTGGATGAAATCGATACTGACCTCGTGCCAACATCAACCAAACACCTAGAAGTAAATTTATGACTCTAAAGTGTGCATAGGTTTGTTCTGTGATGCAGTGGCCTATTACACAGTTTGTGTTTATTCACATGTAGTTGATTTCATAAATAATGAAATGTCGTGTCTCTGGGTGAAGAGAATCTTTTAAGAAGATTAGCAAATGGAAGAGGAACAAAAAAATCTTTCAAATTGTCTCTTCTGTCCCACTGGCTGGACATCCATCCTACCTTTCACAGGCTGGGCTCCGTGACCCCAAGTGCTTCCAGATGTTGTCTAGCTCTGACCTGAGCCCCAACCGCCCTGATCATACGCACACCCCACCCCCATATCATTCCTCTGCACCCTGCAACCTACTGACAGAGTCTCCCCAAGGACAGACAGCTCTATGGATGACAAGCGAGCGGCTCACCCCTATCAACCTCCACATCTGGAGCCCATTAAGAAGGAGACAGTCGCAGAGAGAAATATGGAGAGAGAGAGAAAACGCAACGGAGAATGGAGTGGGGGAAAGTTAAACTAGCATTGGTTGGAAGTGTGTTTTGATTTCTTCGTAAGCCATTACCACTCTGACTTGAGACGCAATAAGATTACAGCTATGAGCAATTTGTGAGGTGTGTCATACGCAAACACCACCAATCAAAGCATGTGTGGCTTAATAGAGGCAACAGTGCCCACTCATTATTAAACTCATCTTCCATGTTTTTCCCATTTATTTATTCCATATGGTATTAAAAATACTTTATTAAAATGAAAGTGTTCTAAGATATCAAACAAAAGAGCTCTGAGGTTAATCACAACAAACTTGATCTGATGCTGAAAAGCCTCAGTTAAGTGAAAAACATTTATGATGACAATCTCAGCACCTGTGTCATTAAAGAAAGTGTAGCCAATGATCAATTTGGATTATGTGCACCCTGTAAGCCCACCATATATAGACTCACTAAAAAAAAGTCAGTTTGTGGATGCCATAGAAACGATGTCTCCATCTCCAAAAATAGCTTTTTTATAGGTTATTCAAAAATGATTTTTTAGGGTACAACATGTTTTAACAAGTGAATGATAAAAAAATAATAAAAAGTATAAACAAATCTTAAAAATCAAATATAATATTCATGGAAAAATTTATATCATTTGACAATGTGTAAAGCTCTTTATGTTTCTATAAAAAAATCTCTTAATGTTTTGAATGCAATTACCAAAAAATTAAAAACCATCCTGTTTAGGATCACATGGTTTATGTCATTATGTGTTGCAGAAAAATACTATTTTAAAGAGCTTTAGAGCCTTGCTAAACATACTTGTGATTTATTTGACCCAGACCAAAATGAACATATTTTTGTCTGCTTTTCTAATGAATTGTATCTCAGGATCTACAAATACCAAACAGACACATGTTTGGCATGTGACTATACTGGAAACGGTGAGGCTTTGAATGCGGTTCAGAATTGTTCAAGGATGATACATTCAGAAGACAACAAGAGCCAAAACACTGTGGTCACCTTCTCCCACACCGATAACCATCAGCCCCGCCTGCTGTGTTCTTGCTATGGAGATGACCGGAATGATCTTTTTCACTTGGAAAAATATTCTTTGAGGGTGCACAGAAAGGTCAGACCTGATGCACTGCTCCATATTTCTCTATACGCAGTTGGTTGATATAGACATTAAAACATGGAATACTTCTGAGAGTCTAGCCAATGATTTTCACTTCTGGTCAATACATTTAAACAATGCTTTGTTGCATATTAAAATGAATTTTACCATATTTTCTTATGATGCTTCCTCAACCAACTCATCCTTTTATCATGGAAGTCATATAGACTTCCAGAGATGTTGAGATATATATTTGTCTCTGGAATAGTCTTGATACAGAAAGCATTAAAGCAAACAATCACAATTGCTGTGGCCCGTTTTCTTTGTATTCCCTCAGACCAGCACCTCCCTGCATGAGCCTCGCTGACTCTCCTTCCCTCACTACGAAAAGTCACGTGATTCTCATGTTAGTGTTTGACATGGCTCATTACTGATCAGCCTCAGGTACACAGAGACTTTTATGACCAGCAAGTGATTGAGATTTGAAGCGAAACTGTAAATGTTCTGTAATGGAGGGAATTTATGTCTTTAAAAGAATTAAAAACAGTACTAGGCCTTACAAAGACATTTTTCTCTCTACATTTTTAAATTTTGTTTATCTGAGGTAACTGGATTCATGAATGCTTCTGAAAAGAAACAGACCTGTCAAAAACAAATACACACATTATTTTTCATCATAAAAGTGTTTTAAAGATAATAAATGGTTTGATAATGATTTGAATGATTTTGATAATGATCATCCGTGTACTAATAAAGACGTTTTGGAGGCCTTATGGGGGCCGCCATGTCGAGATCACATGACTAGCCTAGTACTGTTTATTTTAACTCCATAAACTCCTGTATATCTGTTAATATGATGTTTCTACAACGGCATTAGTGACCGAAAGCTTTTGCTTATGCACAATGCTGCATCTGCTCTGCTAGACATCAGTAAATCTGAGACGACTGCCAAATTGGTGAACACAATATCAAGAAAAGGTTTCTAGTCAGAAACCATTCAAATGTGTGTTGGGCCAAATTAACTTCTCGGTTAAAAGCAACTCCCTCTTTCCCCTGGTGATGGAAACAACAATACACTAAAACTCCAGGAGAAGGAAAACAGGTTGCGGTGGAAGACGGCATGAGCGAGTTTTTATAACAAAGTAGCCATAAATCTGCACCACAGGCTTATGGAAGGAAGTAGCGATATTATGCATCTGTCCCCGAGGCTTTGCACCTTCCTCCCCAGGCTGATTAAGTGAGCTCATTCATAAAGGCCAGAAACAGGACTGCTATTGTGCTGCTTTATCATAACTCACTCTTATATTCAATACAATCAGACCCCTGCTGCACGTCAAAACTTCCCCTGATTTACACACTTAATTATAGACCTCATCGGACCAAATGGCTTTATTGTTAC
>JAZGTK010009568.1:0-17163 GCA_036877625.1 Ambastaia sidthimunki | reverse complement strand
ATTTTAACTCACTGACCCTGAGTTTAATGTTAGCACAGCGTTTTGAATATCATCACTGAGGTCCATTAGTCAAGTGTGGCGTTCATTCAGTGGCATGAAATGACACCTCCTGGTCTGTTTTCTGCTTCATGTCTTCTGAGTCTGCCTGTGGAGTAATAAGGTCAGATCTTGATTGTGTCTCTCAGGGGCAGGACGTCTGTTTTTCTGACCCAGCACCACACACACTACCTTCACTTTAGTTTGTTGCTGCATCAGCAGCACACGGAGCCTCACGGGACCCGCCGCTGTTTTGTCTTCTGTGATTATGGAGCGTAATTGACTCCATGTGGAAATTATGTTGTCAGGGCAGGTGGGGTGGGAATACTAAAGGTGGATTTTTTTTTTTTTTTTAAGCGAAGTACATTATGTGGGCAGTGTTGCTGTAGGAGAATAAAATCAGGCTAATGTCTGTCACTGAATTTATTGAATTTGTTTGGATGTCACGATGAAGGTTTGAAGATTCATGAGCTATAATGTAGGAAATCATTAAACACAAAAGAATCAACGTCAGATAAATGGTAGTATTGTCCTGTGCCTTCGCTCATTAACTCAATGTTCAGATGTGCCTTTGAAATGCAGCACTGTCCATGGTGCTGAGATCAAACCAGACGTAGCCGGATACAGTGCTAATGAATACAGCAGGCCCAATCCCTCTGTGCATTACATAATCAACGTTAAGTTCCTCTGAATAATTGCTTTGTTGTGGTTTAACGGTTATCTTTGCAATTTTTGTTTTAATATCTTGATGTTTAATGTGACATGACAGGAAAATTAACAGCACACATAGCAAAATAATTACTTATTGCTGCATGTTGCTGTGTGTAAATGCACCTTTAAGAATAAAACCAGTTCTTCAATAATCAGACCGTGTTTTAATGATCACGCTTCCCTGCATGTTCTCTGCATACTCTAGTGTTCTCTAAACACTCACATCTCTACTCAGTGTCTGAAGGACAAGTAGCACATCCGATTTTTATGAAGCATTATATGAGTCAAGAGAGACAGTAATTGGAAAATTAAATTGATGTCATCATCTTGTCATGTCCGTGTTTGCTAAGATCAGAACACAAAATACAGTTTATGCATTTAAGTAACAAAATGCAACAATATTCGCTTGTGATTTGTGTTTACACTAAACAGTTGTTCTTACTGTATTCCTTCATTTATTGAAGCATTAAAAAATTCATTAGCAAAAAAACTATTTTGTATATATAATCACAGCTTAAGGGTCACTGTTATGTGGGATTCACACGTACTGCGTTTCACTTTAGCTCCCATGTTAACGGATTACAGCATTCACAGTGGGAGCGTGAGCCACGCAGTGTCACATCCCACAAGCATCATACTTGCCAAAATGAATGTGCAGTATGTGTGAATCAGTCACGAATGTGTCTGCAACACTTTAAGCTGTGATTGTGTTCACAATGTAGCACAGCCTTGAGTGCCAAGGAAACTTTTATTAAATGTTTTTTTATTAAGTAATCTAGTGCCATCCTTCCATTAGATTAGAGGATTGAGTCTCTGACATCTAAACTGAGGGCTATAGTTGGCCCAATGGGTGTTGCACTGTTACATACACAGTAGTTTGAGTGAATGGTGCTGGTTGGTACTACAATAGTAATATAATAGTGTTTTTAATAGTGTTTTATCTGTCTGGAACACTGTGTTAAATCAGCCTCCAGCAACAGAATTTATTTTGTAAATCAACAGTACACTTTTCAATGGTGTTGGAAAGTGGATAGAGGAAGTACAAATGTCATTATGAAGATACTTTTTATATCTGTTGCAGGTGTTTGTATTTAGGTTTGATTTTTGCCTGTCAGTAATAGCCTGTCAGCAAACAAACATACAACCAGGACACGAACCTGTGATGGATTGAAATACGTCAGCTGTGCCTGACATTTTGTTCTGTTTACAGGTTAATGGTACAGAGGCTGACTTTGAATATGAGGAGATTACACTGGAAAGGGTGAGTGGACGATCAAGCACATGACTAATGCTTTCTCTCTCTGGTGAAGCCTCTGCAGTTGATACAGATCAGATCGCTGACAATTACTGTATGACCCTATATAAATATGTATGTCTATATATGTATATGTACTGTACAGTACATAAGTATGTATATATACTGTACTAAGTCATATATATAATACATATTTGTGATATCTTTAATAGTCAAATACTTGTATATTAAGACATTTCAAAGCCTTGATATCATGACAACAATTGGCATTGTATGGGCAAACAAACAGCAGATTAGAAGTAAGTGCTGTGCAAATATATCTTTAAGTATTTCATCACAGATTTCTGTCTTCCATGTTTTATTTCCCCTCTGAACAGTTTGTTTACAGCACTGAATCTCCAGCAGTCATTGCTAAATAACAAGCAGCTACAGCACAGGCTAAAAAACTAAACTCAGCAATGTCTCCATGTACTAACTCAGAGCATGTCGATTAAACGCAACATGTCAGAGCCATTAGCGACAGAGAAAGCAGGAGAAATTCTCTCTGCAGAGTTAGCAAGGAGGAAAAAAAGAGCACCATCTTGCCTTCCACAGTCAAGACTTAATCCCGACTCTGCCTCAGGCTCACCCACTTCATTCTCATCTGCTTTTTAGTGACCCAATTCAGCTCTGCACATGTATTAACTCTGCATAAATAAACAATGGTTCTCCACAAGCTGTCGTCAGCTCAACTTAAAGCCTGCTGCCTCGTTGTCTAAATGCACAACTGAACAAAGGCCGTTTCCTAACGCTGTTTGTCTTGCGTGACAATCCACATAACAAATATACATTAAAGCACTGGAGTATTTACCTGCAGTTGTGTTTTGAGAGGCCCCCAAAAAGGTAGAAAATAATTAGTTTTAATTGTATTTAAACTATGACAAGTGCTCTTCAAAAAAGCATTAAAGACCACAGAAAAGACCACAGAGCAGCTGCAGCACCGGTTGTTATTATGTTTATGTCAAACCTTATTTGCTCACAATGTTGCCTATAGCAATACAGGCAATACAGTAATAAACAAGATGTGGATAAAACTCAGGTGTCACTTTATTGTCTGATTAATCCATTAATGGAAGATATAATTGTTTGATCATAATGGTTTGGTTGTTCCAATAGTTTAGTTGCTACAGTAACCCGCTGTTGTGAGCTGTTGTGTTGATATTTTTGAAATCTCTGAATCTGACCACAGCTCTCTGCTTTATTTAGGGGAATTCTGGGCTGGGCTTCAGTATTGCTGGTGGCACAGATAACCCTCACATTGGTGAAGATCCCAGTATATTCATCACTAAAGTCATCCCGGGGGGCGCCGCCGCTCAGGACGGGAGATTGCGGTAAGACTACAGTTCTCACATGTTTCCTTCCTGTTGCTTGGATATCTTCCACTGAGACTGATGATCAGAAAGTGTCTATGCTATTTTATAGCATATTTTTAATCTTAGTTTACATAAAGAAAAGATTTACTGAAATCTAGTATAGAAGAACTTAAGTGGTCCTCACAAAGCACAAACGTGGACCCCACTGCACACCTGTGGGATAAACTGAAACACTGGCTGAGAGCCAGACCCCATTAGTTCACCTTAAATCAGGTCATGACCTCACTGATGCTCATGTGTCTGAACGGTAGCAAATCCTCTCAGCCTTGTTTGAACATTCCTTGCCTTTCCAACAGAGTGAAAACTGTGAGAACAGCTTCCTGTTAATCATTCTTTTTGTCATATAGTGCTAATTTAGAGAACAAAATACATTTTTGTGAAATTGTTTGGCTTGACACGTGCTTGTGCTGTTTAAAACAACAATAGGTTTAAAATTTCGTTCGCTAACTGGCATTCATGCACTTAAGTGTGGTTTAAGTGTCCTAATCATTTTAAATATTATAGACGTATTATTTGCTGTTTTGCATTGACCAATTGTAATAGATTTCCTCCATCATTGTGTTGTGTGTGAATGAGTTTGTTCTGTATTAAGCGGTAGAGGACTGCAGTATCTCTGTGCTGTCAGAGGCTCATTAAAGCAGTGCTACCGAGGTTCTGACAGCATCACACTGACAGCCCAGAAGAGAGCGAGAGAGAAGAGTTAGCCTCGCCACTGGCTGCTTGCTTTTAAAAAGTGTGTGTGTGTGTGTGTGTGTGTGAAAGAGAGAGAATTAATGAATGCATGTCATAAAGGCTTTAGGATAGTTATGTGAATGTGTGAAATATAATCTGTGTAATTTAAGTTTGTTTTGATAGTTTTTATTAACTTGTTTTAACAGCGTAAAGGTGCATAAAAATCTGTTTTTATGCACAATGACACTGAAAAGACTGACTGCCACTGATTGCTGTACATTAAATTATTAGCCAATGCTGATTCTGTGTTATACTGATTGATATACTGATTATTTTCTAATTCTGGCATGTGTGTACAGTTAGGTTGTGTTTACAGTATGTTAGTATTGATAAGTACCTCTACATGATGGGGAAAAAACAGTAAAATAAAAAAAAAATCATTTTCACTTGTCATATTTTCCAGGTCAACAACTGTTATCATGTTGTAACACTGCAGTCTTTGTGTCCACATTAAATCAAGTTAGACCCTATTTACTTTCTTAATTCATGTTCCTGGTTCTGTCCCACATAATTCATTACTGTTTGTTATGATTGTTAAGAAAAAAATTATCTTCATAATGTTATCAAAATGTAACATCTTGCTGAAAACATCCAGGATAATATTGTTTCCTACCAGTTTTAGATTCTTGTTGATTCTTATGCTCAACTATTTATTTACGTTTCATTGTGTATCTGCAGTCCCACAGTGTTCCCCAACTGTTCTGGGAGGTTTGAAAATGTGTGTGGAATAGTGGAATACAATAGAAGTGAGTGTGTGTTATGTGTTGTGCTCCACACAGGGTAAATGATGTGATTCTGAGAGTGAATGAGGTAGATGTCAGGGACGTGACCCACAGTAAAGCTGTGGAGGCATTGAAGGAGGCGGGGTCAATGGTCAGACTGTACGTCAGAAGGAGAAAGTCTGCATCAGAGAAGGTCATGGAGATCAAACTCATCAAAGGACCTAAAGGTACAGTTACCACACCTCGAAGAGGGGCTTCTGATTGGTGCATCTCACAACCTACAAAAAATGGTGCAAAATCTAAATTAAAAGTATTTTCACTAGGCCTTAGTGTTTGAAATTTTGTATGACCTAAAATGTCTTTAGGGGCTTATTAAGACAACAATTTTAAATATAGAATATGTATATTATCACGCAGCTTGCATTTGTCCCGTGTTTTTATATAGACTATTAAAGTGACTATTGACTATTTAACTAGGTGTTTATTTCTTTGTGATATGAGTCTCTAATCTTTATGCAGCCGGTGTGCTGCTAAATCACTCTCACTGGAATTAATATCTGATCAAAGCTAAGAGCGTATAAAAGTTCACTGTAAACAGTTTCTTATATCTGCAGAGTCTTTTACACAGACACACACATGATGAGAATATTTGAATGCCAGCCACAACATTCTGCAGTGTTTTACACAACAAGCGTTAAGACTTTAAGCTGCTGTTGCCATAGAAACAATCCCCTCCCTTGGCTTCAGTCTGGTTTTTCTTACCAATTATGCAATAATTTTTCTTTTTATTTGGCTGTGATTCTTTTTTATTTGGCTGTGATTTGGCTGAATTTACAGATTACAGGATATTGTGTGTTTAAAAATGTTGAGCCTGGAAGATTTATAATTTAATTTAAATTATTTAATTCTTTATTTAATTTTAATGATTTCATTTGTTTAATTGTATTTAATTTTATTATTATTCGTTTTTTACTTCAGCATTATCTTTTAACTAACTGTTTTGTGGATCTTGGTTTTATCTCAGGTCTTGGTTTCAGTATAGCAGGAGGTGTTGGAAATCAGCACATCCCAGGAGACAACAGCATCTACGTTACAAAGATTATTGAAGGTGGAGCCGCACACAAAGATGGAAGACTACAAATAGGAGACAAACTTCTTGCTGTATGAAAGTTTTCGTTTAAATTGTTAATAATCTTAAGCTTGGTAAAACACTGTAGTCTAAATTTTGTGTGTATTAATGTCTTAGGTGAATAGCTCCTGCTTGGAGGAAGTTACACATGAGCATGCCGTGACTGCCTTGAAAAATACCCCAGACGTGGTCTACTTGAAAGTGGCTAAACCCAACAGTGTCTTCATGAATGACAGTTTTGCCTCTCCCGACATCACCAACTGTGAGTTCCACTAAACAGAGACTCAAAATCAGTCACTGTCTGTATTTGCTCATCTGTTGGTCATTTTCATTTAAAAAATTTTATATTTTGATATATTTTTAACATTATATCGTACAATATTTATTCATGTTTTTATTCAGACATAACAGATCAGCAGCCCATAATCCAGTGACTAATAGTCTAATACACTAATACACTAATAGTGTCATAGAATTTTTGCTTATATGGGCTGTTGATATGCTTTGATGCTAATGTAGTGGTCTCACTGTTCTGACTTAAAAAATAAGCGCTTCACTCCAGGAAAACTCCCCTTTGGCTTCTTGCCACTCACATGCTCTGATGGAAACCTCAAGTTTACTCATTTGTAAAATCTGTGAAATGTGGAAAAAAGCCCAAGATAAACTGTTGTGCTTACATAGAGTGCTGTGGCTGTGAAGCCCAGCAGTCCCCAGCGGTGATTGTATTGATCTGTGCTCTGTTCGTTGGCCTGCCAGCGGGAGCATTAATAACTCACAGAGGAGAGGATGTGACTACTATTGATTGCTCTTGTCTGAGCACGCTTACCCCCACAGCTATTAAAGCCTACACTGTGTCTAAGTGAAGGGGTGGTGAAGGTATGACCGCACAGAGTGTCCATGTGTCTTCCAGCCCTCAAACACAGCGTTGTGATGCTGTGAGCTGTCAGAGCTCTGAGGAAGTGTTTTAAGAAAGCAGTTTTTATCAGTCAGTCAGAATGATTTACATTTCTTTTGATGAAAGAGTCAGGGCAAACCCTAATTGAGATTTCCTGAAGGCCCCTTTCGCATGAATCATGTCAGTGTTTCAAATGCATTAAACAAATTGGAGCGAAACATCAAGCTCAGTGATCACAGGTTGAGTGTTATAATGCACCACTCATAGTACAAATACTTTCAACTTTGACCTCATTAGCTGCTGACCTTTTGAAGTGCAGTCGATCGTTACTGTTTCATATGGAGTATCAATGTATGGATGGGCACCACTGCAAAAATCAACAACATTGAAAAAAAAACGAATCATGATTCAAAGGTCATTCTGTGTCGTTTTTGACCCATTTTTGCATTTAGAAGCAGCAAGATGGACCCACTTCCCAATTCATCTGATTGGCTCATTGTTTTAAAACCTGAAAATTTATCTGCTGTCTGTCAAATCTTTAAATACAAAAAAGTGTTTATTATGACACAGTGTATTAAAACCTCAACAGTTAAAACAGGCAGCGGCCAAAGATTTTTGTCTGATGCATGAGTATATAGAAGAACAATTCAAAAATAGCACAGATGGAATGCGAGAACACATTTGCTTTTTGTGTGGCTGTCAAAGCGGCAGATGTCTAGAAATTCAAGCCTGATGCAAGCTATGTGAAAGCGCTTTTATCTTTGTTACCTCACAGCAGCTCAGTTGCCGTGGGCTACAGCTTTTGACCTGTAGAACCCTGAACCTGTAGACCTTTAAAGATCAGGACAGCTTGTGTCTTTCTTGTCTTACAATTCCTGTTAAGCCTAAGCTTGTTTTATGAGACCTGTTCAGCCCACAGGAGCCCTCTGTGCATTCACATAATCAACTGCCCTCATTCTCAACTCATATAAGCATTCTAAAGGCTGCTTGACCCCAGTCGCACTGTAACACACAGACGTGACATCACACCACCCAGTTAGACACAGTTTTGTCACGAGGGGCTTATGATCTCTCTGCCTCTTTTAATTGCTCTGCAAAACCCCCTTAGACGCCCTTATTTTTAATCCTCAAATAGGACGCTCGGCATGTACCCCAGTACACTGAAAGATGACACAGTCTCAAAGTCAAAGCCGCCACAGCCCTGCTCTTAGCTCTCTCATCCCCCTTGTGTATGAGGCAATTAGACAAAACTGCCACCATATCGGTTACAATTTGTGGCCTGGTAGACATTGATAAAGTAACAGGTCCTGAAATCAGTTGGAATCCGTTAGAGGAGAAAGGGTGTCCTTGACCTCAATTTAAAGAATTGCCTACTGAATACTAGTTATGTTAATGCCTTCAAGTAGGAGGGCAGTGCATCTCATCTTTTTAACTTCAAAGTTAAATGTTGTTGCTGTCCACATCAATATTTAAAGGGCCCAAATCACGATTTCTACCCAATAATTTTTTTTTGAGCTTTTGAGCCTTAACTAGAAAAATGTTCATTTTAAAAACAACCAAACATTTTAATGGTCTTATTTTAATAATAAGTTGTTTAGCAGCTGACCTCAGAATGAAAATAATGCAGTTTAAATAGCACCAAGGAAAATAGGCTGTAGATTGTGTGCCTGCATTATTTGGGCTGTTACTGTGTTTTATTTTGTGTGTGCTTTTGTATTAAGGGCAAAGGGATCTGATTTGGTTGGTGTGTTTCAGAGCAGTAGTCTTTGTGTCAGTAGATTATGTTTTTGTCCCCACAGAGAGCCATAAAGCATGCATTTCACCATCTGTTGGGCCTTTTTATTGCACCATTTTGCTCTGCTCTGCCTGAGGGTAAAGCGAGATTTGTGCAGCTAAACCTCTCGGTACAGGACGCAGTACAAAACTGTCAGGGGAGAGAAAGTTACTGTGCTGGGACACCTGGACCCAAATATGCATTTTAGAGTCGTCACAAAGCTCAGAGTAATCAGTGACTGGAACAGCTACATCAGCTCTGGATAGACAGTAAATATGATTGACAGCTTTACCATAGAATTAAAGACACAGTGAGCGAAATATTTGATGACTGACTAAATAACTATTAAAATCAATTGTTTATTTATTTATATTTCGATTAATAGTTTAGTTTTTAGACATTTACTGGCTTGCTCGATTTAAAGTGTTCCTTTAAATACACAGACAGTGTTTTCTGTTAGTAGATGCTATTGTACATTTTGGTATTTGAGTCTTGGCCCCTAAGAGCACATATTTGGTCCCTTCTGAACCAGTGTCATATCTGATCATGGGGCAAAACAGTATTTCATGCAGTGGACACCCAGGAGAACCCAAAACAACTTTACATACTTTTGTATGTTTAAGCCTGAACTCAACACTGGCTACAGCTACAACAGCTTCTGAGAGCAAAAAGACATAAAAGCAGTTGAGAGCAGGTCAGGAAAAAGGTTGATAATCTCATGTTTCATCTCATATTTCATAGTTTTCTAATCAAATAGCTTTTTTGGGGTGCTAAAAGTCTTTCACTGTGTTACATGTATGGGGAGAAGAATTTTAACCACTTGGCCAGTATAATGTCTTTATTTTATGTACTTGCTATTATTTTATTATTATTCAAGTAAAGATGACACTTGCTTAAAACGCATCGATGCCCAGCAGCCTTTTGTTATGAACTAAGCTGATGGTCTGCTTTAAAGAGACCTTTACAGAGACACAAAGATGAGATGGGTAAGATAAGCCCAGTTTAGGCTCAGTTTCATCCTGACCCCCAGGTCTTTGTCCCCCGCATGGATGTCTGTGTAAACAGAGCCTCTGTGGAGGCCCAGGTGCTAAAAGCTCAGTTCATTTACTGTCAATGCTCTTCAGACCTGTACCACCTGAATAGCATCTCAATGTGCAAGTTTACTACACTTCATCAATATCTGGAATCATTAGGTGCAAATTGTTTTTCTGATGTTTCCACCTGTTTGCCTTTCTTTCCCAGCCTATTCCCAGCACATGGAAAACCATATCAGCCCCCCAAGCTATCCGAGCCAGATGCTGCCCCCGGTGCAGTCAGGACGATACTCCCCCACCCCAAAAAGCATGGGAGATGATGATGTCACCAGGTACCTCTTTTATTAAGATACGACCTGATTCATGTTGCTGTTTAATTGATTGATGACTGAATGGTGTCAATGTGAGATATCAGCAATGTCACTCACACAAAGCAACACACTCCCGCTTTGAACTGACTCTGAGGAAAAATCTGCATATTCTTAGAATCAGCTGGATGTTCCGCAAAATATTCATGCTGAAAGAAAAATGAACGGAAAAAATGTAGATTTACTAGTTAACTTCACCAAATGACTGATTAGTTGGTGGATGAGGTCAAACTGAGTGGTAGGGGTCAAATTGTTAGTAGCATATAATGGAGATTAGATGCTACTAACAACTGGAGATTATGGAGACATATTGAGTTTATTTGATTGGCACATCACTTAACTCTGCCATTAGCATCAATGCTTGAATAGCATATTAAAACTCCGCATGCAAGCATTAGGTTGTAAGAATGTTTCCCTATTGTTACCATTAAGTAACAGAAATGTTCTAGGAACGTTTAAAATGACATTGAGACTTGAATTTGAGACAATTAGAAAAAGGTGAGGTTGTTTTAAGATATTTATTATAAGGCATTATTGTGGTAAAGTGAAGGGAGAACAGGTCACTGCACTGAAGCTCAGCATTGATGCTATATCATGAGTCTGATGGATGAGATCCTTTAGAATCTGTACTGAACTTTGACATGGTTCACTGGAGGATCTAATCACTGATGTTCTCTGAGGTCAGTCAGCACAAGCTGAGATGCTTCAACATAACATCACTCTTCATTTCTGTACGTCTTTCTCACCTTCATTCTTGTTTGACAAACATACGCTTTTGAAGATTTCACTGGTTCGAACTTTGATTTTAGGAAATGACGCACTTTTGATAAAATTGCATATGAAAAAACTTTGATGCAGAGGCAACGCAACGGCAGACCTTTAGACAGAAATCTGCTCTGATGCGTCACTGCCGATTTAGCGATTTGATAAGCTCCAAATTTAGCCCTTTCACGTCATGCATTGGTTCATTTTCATAAAAACCACGATGCATCATCAAGCCTCTTAGCCAGCCTGCCAGAAAATAAACAAACAAGATTGTCATAATCCAACAGAACAATTGATTCTATTAATCTGACCATTTAGGTGCAGAGGAGGATTTGAAACGATCAAACACCTGCAAAATAGCCTCATAAGAGCATGTGTACCATTCTAGTCACTGTATTTCTGTCTTATGGACCTCAGACAGTAAAATGATGTAGTGATAAAAATGGCATTTGACCCTATAGTGTCAGTGTTTGAACAGGGGACATGGTGGAAAGCCTTAGGGAAGTTTTTATAGTGGAGAACAACGCTGAGTGGAACTAGAACAGCAGTGCCTCCAACAGGCCAGACACAGACACTAATCCTGTGCTTTTAAAAAAACCTTCAAGACCGGTTTCTAGTCTCATATATTAAGTGTTGTGGCTATACTTAATGTTTATTGCCTTATGTTATTTTGCACCTTACCATAACCCCTTGTTATGATGATACTGATACACGAGTACAACTTACAGGACAAGAGATAGAATCAGGTGGAAGTATCAGTAATATATAGAGAAAAAACTGGATAAAAATCTTTTTTTGTGGTAATTGATATTATTCCACAAAAGTCATTGATACAGTCCACAGATTATTCCTTTAAAAGCTAATTCCTAACCTCTTATATATTGTTTCTGTTTAACATTTAGCACTCAGTCAAAAAAAAAATACTGAGAGCACAGCAGAAATTATTTTCCACATTTTTGCCATTCAAATAATCCTGTGCTCATTTACCTTCTATGCGTTTATGCTACAGTGAACAGAGTTTTATGAACATTACACTGCATCTGTGCATTTTGTGTTTTATTGTGGATATGTAGGGACTGATTTTGTTCTTCTCTTTAGCTTAAGCAGGGAGCCCAGGAGGGTTGTGCTGCATCGGGGCTCCACAGGGCTCGGTTTCAACATAGTGGGTGGAGAGGACGGAGAGGGCATCTTCATCTCCTTCATCCTCGCCGGAGGCCCTGCAGACCTGTGTGGAGAGCTGAAGAAAGGAGATCGCCTGGTGTCTGTGAGTATTGAAAGAGCACTTGAAATATTACTTTCTGATTAAAATCAAGGGGGATTTCTCATTATGTTCACATACTGACCTCACCTGACATGTGCTTGAGGTAGTGCTCAGTCTGCCTATCACATGACTATCACACTGTTTGCCCTGTTGGTGGAAACCAGCTGACATGACTGTGTCTCTCAGGTGAATGGAATAGACCTCCGTGGTGCCACTCACGAGCAGGCCGCGGCAACACTGAAGAACGCTGGACAAACTGTTACCATTGTAGCCCAGTACAGACCCGAGGGTGAGCCTTTCTTACTGTTGGATGGTGCCATCATCAGTCATTTCCTATACAGCTACTATATTTTAAAATATTAGCTGGCTGACTGTACATTATTTCATTAAAATTTGTGTTTCTTAGTAAATTGTTGTTATGCATCATTGGCATTGTGTGCCATTTAAGATCCATTGCTATTGATCAATCCGTCAAATCGAAATCAATCCATTTAGCCAAATTTCTGAATTACTGTAGTCATATAACTTGACTCTTTCAAATTTTCAAAAACTCTTTTCAAATTTCAAAACTCTTTCAAATTGCTCCATTTGTCAGCGGTGTTGATGCTTGGTGGCCTTGTGTGTGTGTGTGTGTGTGTGTGTGTTTTTAGATTACAGCCGCTTTGAGGCCAAGATACATGACCTTCGAGAGCAAATGATGAACAGCAGTATCAGCTCAGGCTCAGGATCCCTGAGGACCAGTCAGAAAAGATCTTTATATGTCAGGTACCAGACATAACACCATAATAACACCAATGTTTTAACTGTCTGTGTGAACAGCAATAATGACATGAGATGTTCTACATGGATGTAATGGAAATCAGAGATTAGTGAGAGTACAGTATATAGCCAATTGAATGAATGCAACTTCTCCTACACTGCTCATATGTGTTGCTCTTATGTTCTCTGCAGGGCACTGTTTGATTATGATAAAACGAAAGATTCAGGGCTGCCCAGTCAGGGCTTGAACTTTAAGTTTGGAGATATCCTGCACGTGGTGAACGCCTCAGATGACGAGTGGTGGCAGGCACGGCAGGTCACACCTCAAGGAGAGCTGGAGGAGATGGGCGTCATCCCCAGCAAGAGAAGGTGATTGAAATTAACCACTTATCTTGTAAAGATGACAAGCACAGTGTTTCACAACTGTCGTTCATCTTAACGTTATACTGCCCTGTTATGATTACATAAGATCATAGTTTAAAAGGGCATATGAGGGACAGTTAGTGCAAAACTTTTGTCTCAAGATAATTGTGAAATTGATTAAAGGTTGAGTAACAATTATTGTAACTCGTCTTCCTTCAAGAGTGGAGAAGAAGGAAAGAGCCAGGTTAAAGACGGTCAAATTTAACCCCAAGTCACGAGAGAAAGGGGTGAGTGAACTGCTTAATACCTGCACACATAGTGAGATATGAACAATAACACAAAATCGTAAGTTACTGATAGTATGACAAATGAACAGTCATGTTTTACTGAGATCTCAGCTCTGTTCCAAAACCTAGTGAGCTTCCTTGATGTCTAGTACTTAAAATGCAGCTGCCTATTAAGAAAGCAGTAACTTGTACAACTCTCCTAGCGAGAGACTCCACACTATTTACTATAAAGCATGTTGCTAAGCTAATTATAGCGTGCTTTAACTTTACAATTGCTTTATATACATAAACAGTGGGTAAAACAGTCCATTTATAGAAGGCAGTGTAATACTGTTGCTGCCTCTGTTTCGAAAAACCCTTCTTTAACAGTGTGGCTATGATGACTTAAAATATTGTCTAGGTAGGCAACTCACCATATTTTGGAATGTTAGCTCATTTTAAAATTGTTATGGGTTTAGTGTCTAACAGAGTAAATAAAATGTTTTATGAATGTTTTAATAAAATAGCATTCAATCATCAATTTAAAATACAATGTTCCTACCTCTGAAAGTTTGACCATTTGATATGAACTCACATGTAATAATTCTCAGTCAGTTGAATGGTGATGATCTGGATGTCATAAATGGTCCAGTCTACATTAACAGCATGAGGAACTGCAAGTCCAGAAGAGACTCTGTATATAACATGTAACGGTATTATGAAGCATTAGTAACTCATTTTAAGACAGAGATCAAAAGACAGCGCATTCTGTCTAACATGCCATCAAAGGCAATGCGTGGTAGAAAATCGAAGAATAAATACGCTTGCCATTGATGTTTGACTGCCTGTCCTTCTGTATGTCAGCCCTCCGTCACATCTATTCTATATCCTCACATTTTTCTTCTTCTACCGCCATGCAATGCACCTTCCTGTAGCTAAATAGGTAGATCATTGCGCTAGTAATGCCTGTCATGGGTTTGTTTACTGGGAATGCATATACTGATAAAATAGCAAAGCTTGAATACACTTTAAATCGCTTTGCATGAGTGAGTGCCAAATTCATAAATGTAATGTAATGTAATGCAGTATTTCACAGTATTACAGTGCAGAACTGATCCCTGTGTATGAATGTAAATGTATGTTCAGAAAAAGCACCTGTAACCAGGATGCTGCATCACTGCCAATATTCAGCATTGCAAATACAGCCACTTTATATGTCTGCCGTAAGGAACTTCCTGTCTTGGGTTTGAGGATTTTTGCTGCTAGCTGTTTCTATGGCTCCATTTATTTGTCCAATTCAGTTATTAATGCAATTCATATACAATTGTGACTTCCTCCTCAATGTAAAACATCAACCAAGTTAACATCTATCTGTAAAAAACTGCTTGATAATTATATGACGTTTATACAACAGTTTTATGAACAAGATATTCATAGACTAGATTGCATTTCAGACAAATCTGGCCAGGAAGTACATATATTTTTGCTTTACAAAAAAAAAAACTAGAAAAAGGCAAAGCATTTAGTTGCCAGGCAATACCCAGACAGCAACACTGTAGGTGAGTGAAGTGGAGCAATCTTGCAGTGTAAACACAGACATTACAACTTGGTTCCACTTCACTTCCACACATACTCTGTAAACACAGACACAAGTGAAGTAATGCAAACAGTGAAATGTCCCAATGCTGTTACATTAAATATCAGCACTTCTGAAACACTACGTACTACACTAATTAAATTCAGCAACCAGAACTAACTGTTGTATAAATGTGTTTCATATTACCTATAATGGCAATGGCCTTTGCCCTGAAGCAGTTGATTGAGAAGTCTGGGGTCCACAAAGCGGAGAGCAGAACAATCATCTTTTGTTTTCTCCATATTGATACTGGACAGCCGTCTTCCCTGCTCTTCTTTTCTTTTGCCTTCCCCTTCCTTCTCTTCCTCAGCAGTCCCTCAATGACAAGCGTAAAAAGAACCTCTTTTCCCACAAGTTCCCCTTCTACAAGAACAAGGAAGCGAGTGAGCAGGAAACAAGCGATGTGGACCGTAAGTACAGACAGTCCCGCCACTGAAAGTGAGAGTGAGAATAGGGCAGCAGGTCAGGATAGAGGCGGGCACTACTTCACTGGGCACAACAGGCCTCAGTTCACTCTTTAGTCACAACAACACAAGGTTATGTGCTTCAGCATCCAGTGAACTCAAAGCTTGGTGCCTGCTGTGCCCAGTGGCTTGACCAGGCCTCAGAGTGTCTCAGTAACCCATGTATTCTTGTGGTTGTCTCTTTTGCTACTATCTGCCTGACTGCTCCACAGGACAACCCAGATGACATGCTATCCAAAGGCCAGAGTAAGTGGCTTTCTGTAGATCCTCTGGACCAGATGTTCTCTCTCTTTCTCTCTCTTCCTTTGACATCTCTCATCCCTCTCACTGGCGTAGCTCATACTGATCTCTTTTTAGAGAACACATTTAGTTTGTCCCAGAATCAAAGAGCTTCTCCACAAACTGTAATGCTTAAAAAAGACACTCTTGTGTTTATGTTGGTTTTGGTGGAGGTTAAGGTTGGAATTTTTTACAGTCCTATGGTTAAAAATTTGCCTTTAGGTATTTTAAAGGTAAAGATATATATTTGAAGTTTTATATGATTATCATTCAGTCTTGTTAAAGTTAAAGTTACATTGTCATCATTTATTCACCCTTATGTCTTTCCTATGGGACTGAAGTTCTTTCTATGGAACACAAAAGACTGTTGAATCCAGTTCCATTTATTTGTGTAGCACTTTTTACAATACACAAGGCCACCAATACAAACTTCAAAATAGGAACTTTAAAAATCAAAGGGGAAAATAAAGAAAATTGTGTTTTATAAAACTTCAGTGAACTGGCTAAAGCAACAGTAGTGAGGAAGTTTAGGTAGATTAGACAGAACCAGAACCAAACGTTGTGTTTACCTAGAAATTTCCGACTTTTTCCCAACTGTAAGAGAAAGTTTTAAGGCACAGCCACAAAAACAGAGATGGGGGAGGCATGATACTCAATTTCATGAGTATGACATTAGAAAGATTTCCATTGTTATGTAGTTGAGGTCTTGTGCATTATATGCCACATATAGTCAACAACATCTGTAGCTCTTGAATCTCATTCACACTCACATTTGCGATTTTTCAAAACTGATGCGCCATGTCAGACTTGACGTCAGTGATGATGCCCTTTGATTCTTTGCCTGTTTTAAAACCAGACATGACGTGCCAAGTGTAAATATACACAAGTGTGAATGGCACAAAGATTTAATGTGGTTTTAGAAGACTTGGAATATAATGCAAAAATGTTGAACTTTTAGGTGACTTTTTTGTGCGTTTTTGAATAGAAAAAATCTCCTTTTGTGTTCCATAATAGAAAGTCAATCAGGGTGAGTAAATGATGACAGAGTTTTCATTCTAGGGTAAATTCACTTCATTTACCTCAGAAACTCATTGGAGTTTACACATCATAATGAAGGTGTGCTGTGTCCCTCTAGTGGTGTATGTGTGTTCCTCCACCTCATAATTCATGTTCTGCTGTTCATGGTTTTCATCATTCATTCCCTCCTCTGATTTCAGAGCATGTCACCTCTAATGCCAGTGATAGTGAGAGTAGTTACCGTAAGTTCTTCCTTTCATGGTGCCCTTCATCCGTCGCTCTCCT
>JAZGTK010009566.1:0-17163 GCA_036877625.1 Ambastaia sidthimunki | reverse complement strand
TATGATAATTCTCAGATGATACTCATTAGAATCAGATCAGTCTCAGATGATGCTCATTAGAATCAGATCAGTCTCAGATGATGCTCATTAGAATCTGATCAATCTCAGATGATGCTCATTAAAATCAGATCATTCTCAGATGATGCTCATTAGAATCTGATCAGTCTCAGATGCTTCTCCAGTGTTGCTATCAATAAAACAAAGGATACTTATACAATTCTTATACTTATAGATACTTATACGATTCTTATACTTAAATACTTATACATTCCTTAATTTATGTACATTTTAATGTATATACTTTTCACCTACATCATTATTCTGATAATATCATTTGTAATAGCAAACCTGTATTGAAGACTTCTTACAAATGTTTGGCCAACACATTGTGTCTTTTGTCATGACAGTGATACATACTTGAGTTGAAGAGTCAGACCTGTTCTGGTCTCTTCTGGTCTGGCCTGCAGTGGGTTTCTTTTACTGCTGCATAACTAAGTCAGTTCACCTAAAACCAGAGAAAATCTTTTCTATTCAAAATCTTTTCTATTCAGTGCCTCAGGCATTTCTTCATAACACATCTCCAGCTGAACCTCTGTAGAATCACACATCCACTCAACACACGTTTCAGTCTCTGTGTTGGTTCAGGTCCATTTCTGGAGGCAGTAGATGTGGACGAACATACATCAGGCCCACGAGGCTGGTAATGGGAACAGCTGATCAGGTGATGTGGCTGACAGGATCTGAAGGCTGACACCATCAGAAGTCAGTGTCATTAGTGTCTGCCACTGTCACTTTTGAGGGATTGATGTACCCAGCTAACAATTTTTGGTTGTAAGAATGTTTCCCTAACGTTTCTGTTGAAATTTAAGAAAATTAAGATTGCATTTAAGATGTCCAGTTTAAATTTTAAACATTCCACTAATAATGTTTTTGATATATGATATATAACGTTAAAAACATTTTACTAATGTTACTGCAAGAACTTTCGATAACTTTTTGAGATCGTTAGCAAACCTTCTGAGAATGTTTACTGTAAGCTGGGTATTTCCTGATGAAATGGAATGTTGGGAATGTTGAAACACATTGAAAGACTTGTTTTAGCTTTCAAAAACACTGAGTTTATTTCACAGCCAAACCTTGATTTTCTAAATTGAATTAAAACTAAATTTGTTACACACACGCTAGCTGCAACTGTATGTAGCACACAGTGTAAACTGATGTTAGAATTCTGTATTTTGTTCTATTCTCTCATGAAACATTTGGTTTAAGTAGGTGTGGGTGGAGAAGATTATTTGGGGCATCTGCTGAAAACGGTCCCTCTCACTCGGATAAATATAACAGGACAAAGGGTTTCTATGTCCCAGATTCTCTGCTGGAAGCTCAACTTTTGACTTTAGAAACGTCGAGTATTTCTCTTGCTATAAATAAACTTAGAAACAATATGTTTGTGCTAAATATAATAAATATATTGATTAGGTTTTTCTAAATGTGTCTGCACTGAAATGTTACAACTGTTTTTTATTACAAATGATTTGTAGGTGTGTTTTTTGTGTTTGAAGGTTTGTGTAGGTAAAAACACATAGTTCATCTTTATTTATTTGTATTCTTCTCTTAATATAGAGCATCTACATAATATCTGTGCTGTTTATTGCCACTCCAGAGACTCAATTTATAGCAGCAAGTGTTGCAAAAAAAAAATCACAATTTAGTTACAAAAATGTACAAGATTTACTTAAACAAGCACTTATTAAAAAGAGCAGCATGCAAACGTTTCATTTCTGTACATTTATTTAGTAAACACACACAATGAAATGTAATCTTTGTCGAAATAAAACAATCTAATATATGCATAAACAAAAGTCTAAAGCTTTTATGGCTTTGTGTTTACATTCATACATACCATGCAAATGCAGGAGAGCAGAAACACATATACATAGTATAGAATGTATATGTGTGTATATACACAATGAATGTATATACATTGTATATAAAAGATTTATTTGATGAACCCAGAGATGTTTATTGTATACTATATATACTATATATGTTGTATATGTGCTACTATATATCTAATGTAAAAAATCATACTGTAAAGCTGTAGTGTTGTAGAAGTGGGAGTAGATTGATTACTTAAACTTTTTAAATTCATGATTATTAATTGTTTTAATTGATTTTGTATAATTTCAAAAGGGATTTAAATCTAAATATGAGTATTTGTAGAACAGTGAAGCTTCTGTTGGTTGGTATGATGTGTGTAATCTAACTGTGTGTGTTTCTGTGTGTGTGTGTGTGTGTGTGTTCAGCACGTGTGGAGTGAGAGTGAAGACTGTCTTCCATTCTTGCAGCTAGCGCAGGACTACATCTCCTCCTGTGGGAAAAAGACACTGCTGGAGGTGTTAGACAAAGTCTTCAGATCCTTCAGACCTGTATGTGCCTCTCTCGCTCTCTCTCTCACACACACACATACACATAGATATGTACCATTTTTAGACATGACCAAGATCTTCTTCTGCAGCTTCTGGGTCTTCCAGATGTTGATGATGAAGCCTTCGATCAGTATCACGCAGATGTAGAGGAGGAGCCAGAGCCAGACCACCAGCAGATGGGTGTCAGTCAGCAATAATGCCCAGCAGAGAGGTTTCACACTCGGCCAGTCTTCGCACCGAACCCGTCTCTTCTAACCATACTCACCTGGCTCTTCTTATAAACACACACACACACACACTGCATCATTTCACTCTTTAAGATCTGGACAGCTTTTCCTGCAACATTTTAACTCAAAAGATCCTACTATTGTGATCTACACTCACTCTCAGCACATTACAAAAATCTAATTCCCAACACTCTTAAATCTGATGTGACAGGATGTGACATCACAAGGTCAGAGTTCAAGTTTAGAATGGCATACAACCGAACGGCTTTCTGCAGACTGTGCAGTATACACTGAGTACTGATTTTTAAAAGCAGTGTGTGAAACAGCATGGTGTGTATTATGCAGTGATACGTGTTTCAAACAGTGGTGTGCTGCGTTGTAGTCACGTCATCTCATCATGTTGCATGTTTAATTTAGTGAGGGGTGTCCAGTTCTCCTCTCAGAAAAATATGTGCTTGTGTTTAACCCAATTATGTGTTAAAACATCGGAACTTTGGGCTGTCTGATGAAATATTGAGGCAAGAAAACAGTAAATAATGTCGGCTGATATGACAGTACATCAGTTCATCATACTAAAGATGGAAAGTCAAGTACAATAGCCCATAAAAAACACAGTGTGTTATATACTGTACACTTTGGCAAATGTAGAAAGTTATTAGTGTTTCATACATACAGAGCATATGCGAACTGTGCACTGTATACATAATGTATATTGAAGATATTGTAAGTGGAGTATGTCATAATTAAAGATGACATCACTAGGAAACCTAAATGAGTCAAAAGTCAAAATGAATTGTTGTGTGGTAGATGCTTAAACCTCTTTGTTAAAGGCTATGTAACAGCACCAAAAGCCATTTTACTGCTGTAATATGACATGTTTTAAAGAGAATGGGATATTTACGAATGAGAAGAAATGTAGGGCGGGGCTTGATTTATGCATGAGCAATTCATTGGATAGGTGTTTGGAGGGGAGGGGCTGTGAAAAGAACTTGGTGATGTCATCTGAATAGGAATGTCAAAGGCTGAGAAGTTTATCATTATTTGATTAAGAAAAACATTTATTTCTATGGAAAAGGTGTTAATTGTTCACAATAAGACATGCATTAAGAAAGTTACCAGGGTTCTGATTTTATGTTGACTTGAGGCCCATTGTGGAGTTATTGTGTGTTTGACTAAGACATTTAACCCCAGGTCTCTTTAATGGGATTGTACTCATACTTAAATGTTTAAATCTGCTATATGACAAATAACCAAAAAATCAAAACTGGCTTACAAGTGCATACAGAGTGTTTGTAGGTAAGGATTAAATCAGCAAGATGAGAAGATCTGTGTATCATTGTGGTAGTGTTACTGACTTATTGGGTGGGTAAGAGCCTTTGTGTTCGCAATCCTTTGTTTTCATTTATTGTCTTTTGATCGTATTAATCATGACTTGTGATTCATCAGTTCTTTTGAGTTGTGAGTGAGATCAACTCTGTTAACTAGACAAAGAGATTAACTAGACAAAGGTCATAATATGCATTCATTTAAAGAAAAAAACACTCCTAAATATAAATATACTTCCGTGGTTTTTAGGTTCCGCAAAGAACCTCATCGGAAACCTGCTTTTCACTGTACATGAAGTTGAGTAGCTGTATGGCTCTGTGGAGTTTCCAAAAATCACATTGTATGTTCTTCTTCTGTTTTTGTTTTTTAGCGCTAGTACATAGATGGTTTTTTAAGAGTTGAACAAAAACAATCTTTGTGGATAATAAGAAAGGTTATTTTGTGACATCAGGCTGTAAAATCAGTTTGGTTCTAACTGGAACGTTAATTTTCAAAGGCTAATGTTCCAACAAACATCAGATTCCAAAGGTTTTATTGTGTAGCTCTGTTAGTGGTTTGTGGGCCAGTGTGAATTATTCTTAAGTATGTAATGTAGGTAACGATTACGTTGTGGTCATGTGACCTGATGGTGCAGTTCTGCAACAATCTGACCAGTACAAAACATTTAATAAACATTGAGAACTGACCCATTGGTCCTACTGGAGAAGAAGTTTGTGTAGGATATAGAGTATGTGAACGTATGTGACATGCGGCCAATGAACTTCCATGCTGTTTTAGTGGTGTCTTCCTGCACACGCTCAGTCTTAAGTCAAGCCTAGAAATGTTGTGACATCTGCATTCTATGAAAGTGTGTTACTGAGATTAAAGCTGCTGTTTATTTTTTGACTGTGTCTATGTACTTGCGTAACTCAGTTATGTAAACCATGTGCTGGATTTGTGGATTATTTTTATTTATTTATTTGTTTCCCATAGTCTTCGGTGATGATAATTCAACGCTTAACTTCTGCACTTTCTGGGCAGTTTTACTTTTGCCTAACCATGTAAGTTTTATGTGGCTAAAAGATGTATTTATTATGGTTGGTTATTTATTTATTTGTCCTTTGTGTATGTAAAACAACTTGTGAATGATACCTTAGTCACCTTTTTAACCATTGGTTTAACTTCTGAAGAATGTTAAAATCTAATCTTTAAAAATGTGGTGATTGAAAATACTGAGTTTAGATTAATATTAAACAGCCTGTTGTCTAGAGTCATTAAGGATTAATCTGAAGTAAAATTTTGTTTGGATCAGCATGTACTGTAAGCCTAAAATTTCATCGATTAAATTTTAACCAAATTACGGCATTCTGTATTATTTATCATGTCTTCATCCTTTACTGCGGTCCAGGTAAAACTACCTGTGCGCGTCATCAGTGCGCGTCTTCGTAGGGTGCGTGTGACGTCATCACGCACAATTCCCGTCTTTCCCAAACACCCATAAGCTTTAACCAGCACAAGCGCGTGTCAGTGTAGTTATTCCTTGTTAGGTTTAGTTACAAAAGCGAATGGACGTGGGTGAGATTAGCGTATAAATCTGAGATATAGTTTCGCTTTTACGATCTCGAGCTTTTTTACTTTGCATGTTATTTATAGAATAGAATATAATAGAGGATTTTTATATTTTTCCTATATTTTCCTAACTTTTTAAAGACTGATCAAAAGTCACATGGGACCCAAGCAGAGCAGTCCGGCCGCGGCTGTTCGGGTCAGAGCTTTCTCTAGTTCCGATGTGGCCGACGGGTCCGGTCGGGCGGCGGTTCTCCGGTATTACGCGGGCGGCACAGCCGGACAGATCGGTGAACGGATCCAGTTTTCTTCAGGCAGACCCGGTTCATATAGCCAAAGCGCAGTCGTCCCAGGCGGCGGCCGGAGAGCTGAGACTGACGGACACAGAGCGCTGCTGATCGGATCCTTACCGGCGCACCTGTCACCTCACCTGCTGGGCGGTAAGACAGTGTGTAACCTTTTACAGTAACCGAGTTAATATATTTCTGAATTGTTTTCTTATAATTGTTATGCTTAAAATCACAAGATCATATTTGGTCGTAATGTCATCTGTAGCTACTAGCTTAATGTAGTGTATTGACCATATTATCTGACCTTATTATCACAAGGTCATGTATTCATTATATTATAACCTAATATAATGCAAAATATAGACCTTATTCTATGACATTCTTATAATTATAAGGTCATCGATTTATTGTAATATGTTTGTGTAACTTTTTAAATCTTTAAGGTCAAATATTATGGATTGGAAATATTAAGAATATATTATGGAAATATTAAGATTGTCATAAAGTCATATGTACACAATAAGAAATTTAAATGTGTTGCTGACCTTATCATGTGATTTTTCACATTATTTCATGACCATCCTGTTACATGAAGTCTGTATGTACAGTGTAATATTTTATTAGTTAGATAGTGTAGATAGAGTAGTTGTGAGAGGTTTGGACTATCAGCTACTCATCAAAATGTGAGTTTAGTACTTTAAATAAATCAAAGCCAATGATCAAAGCTTATAAACAAACAAGGTGGATGATCTACAACAGTTTCTGTGGCGATGGCCTGTGGTTTTGTTGTGGATTGCCATGGTAACATAGACTTCCTAATGTCAGAATAAGAGAACAGGAAAATTAATCTCTTTGATATTGGTGATGTATTCATGAGATCAAAAGAATTTGAAACATATTATGATAATGCCTGAAACCTCTGCAGTCTGTCTCATGAAAGATTTGTCACTCCCAAAGACTGACACCTTAAAAATACTGAGAAACTGTGTCTGTGCTTTTCAAGGTCATAAACTGCCGTGTTTTTGTGACCTTTGATTGACAATAAACATCAAACCGTTTGGCTGGTGGAAGTTTAATGATTTCATCTTGACGCAATATTCGATTAAAATAAAAGTATTTTCCAGTCATTAATAAGAAAGTAAGAGAGAAATATTTCTGATCACATATAAACACACATATAAACGCATAAGACTTCAGTTGTATTTTTTGCATGGTTTACATTCTTAGAGAGTTATTGTATGTGTTAATGATTCATTAATGAGTCATAATTCCTGTATTTCCTGTCCAGGGTTTGTATGTGTCATTTTTAAAATAACAAATGTGTCAGCAAGTATTTGAATATTAGCTTTTGTTTGTAAGAAGCAGTCTGACCTTTATTTACAGATGTGGGTGAGTGATAAAGTTATTCAGAAACTAAACTACAGAAACATGCTCGTTCGTTTCACGTGTAATTTCGAACGGCTGAGAGATTCTGGGCATGTGTGGTTTAAAAATATAAATTGTCCACAACGAAAAATTACATAAATTGCATTTCAAAATAATATTATTGATTTAGGTCAAATTACAGCGCAGGGTCAAAGTTCAAGAACTGTGTGTGTCCTGCAGGTGCTTCAGACACAAAAGATAGTGTGTGTGTGTGTGTGTTTTCCATCAGTGATATTTGCTTTTGATCCTTGATCTTTTTGATAAGCTGTTTGTTTAATAGTGATAGTGGGTCACCCTGTGAGCTGTAAGTACTGTGTTTCCAAGCTGTATAAAAATATACCAATAAGAAGTGATACAATAAAGGCAACTGGACTTGTGTTGTAAATTAATCATTAATAATAAATAGGCCAATATTCAGGTTATCAGAGTTGGTTGAGCCCACATAGATTAATTGAAGTGTTACATCGCAGTACGGTAATTTTAAGTTTATGTAAAAACACACTACAGTGATTCTTGACCTTTAACCCCACTCATCACCTGTAACTTGACTATATACGTACAGGGTCTGTAACAAAGAATGACTAACTGATGTGTCACTAACCAGTCTCAGAATACTAATCCCGCCATGTATCAGACATTACCGCTCCATGTGTACACAGCTGACCTGCTTTTTACTTCCTGTTAATGTTTTGTCAGTACAGACTGACAGTGATAAGGGCAGTTGTGTGTGTGTTGTAACCCAACACTCATTAACATTCAGTCTCTCTGAGAAATCACGTGTACTAATTATGTAGTTAGTGATTGACAGATAAACGCATTAGTAGATTAAAGATAATTCTCTTTTTATTGACTATAAATCCTGAAGATACATTGCATACAACAGGAAACAAAAAAGTTAAGCTAGTTAGGTTCAGCTACCAACCCTGAGAAACAATGTACTGTCTTAACAATAGTACAGGGATGGTTTATATCTGACTTTGTACAACAACAAGTTAGACCATAGATCAACCTTTATAGTCATATAAACATGCCTGTCACATGTTGTGGATTCTATGTATCAGATATTGTGTTTTAGATAACCCAGAATTAGGTGCTTGAGGATGTGATAAACAGACTAGATTAGATTATCTCTGGAAAATAATATATAGATAATAGATAAATAGATGTATGCTTGGAAACAAATAGATTTCACTTCTGAAATGACCTACATATTGACCTACACACACAAACACACACATATATATATATTTGAGTTTTGTCTACTCTGTTTGTTTCAGCTGGCTTTCACTGTCCTATGTGCACCAAGTTTGTCTGCTCTGATGAAATAGACATTCATTTGCTAATGTGTTTCTCCAAACCCAGACTCAATTATAACGGTAAGAACAACCTTTACTACCATCTAATATAATGGCAGAGAAACCAGAAGCTTTAAATATTTATTTATTTAATCAAAATAAGAGAAAGTGTCTTACAATATAGTTTAATGTGTTTTAACCCTGTTATATTTTAATCAGTTTTTCTCCACATTTTAAATAACGCATATGTACCAAACATATTGATTCTGTGAATGTTTGACATTTATTAAGATGTCTGGTCACTGTAAACAGGAAGTCGTTCTGTTTCTGTGTTGGGAAACAGCGCCCCCTTTTGACACCTCCTGACTACTGCTGCTCTAATCTTTATAATACTGACAGATTTTTTGTTTTCCACAGAGGATGTTTTGTCCCGGGACTGTGGTGAGTGCTCCATATGCCTGGACGACATGGTGCAGGGAGACACGATCGCACGCCTGCCCTGTCTCTGCATCTACCACAAAGGGTAGCCAGCATAAAACGTTTACTAAACGTTGCAATACTGTCATCAAACGCAGCATTGCTGTTGCTCTGTATGGCAGTAAAGCTCTTTTCTGCTCCTGCAGGTGTATAGACGAATGGTTCGAGGTCAACAGGTCATGCCCTGAACATCCCGCGGATTAACGCACGTTATGATGGGAAAGGTCAGACATCACGTAATGCTGTACAGTTAGTTTCAATAAGAGCCACTGTTGATGCATACGAACATTCCCAGCTAACAAGGAACATTATCAGAACGTTGGCTATAGTTGGTATAGTTCTCTGTGAGATATTAAAAAGCTTTTTTCTAATATTATTAGAACTTTTAATAGAACAGAATTTTATAGTTAGAGTAACGATCTAAAAATTGGATGTTTTGAGTGTTTCTAAAACATTGTAACTTTTCTTTACTAGTTGAAACGTTATGGAAATGTTTTTACAACCTAAAATTGTAAGCTGGGTTGTCATGAACTATTCGGTAATAATTGATTTCAGCTTAAGGGGTTTCTAGTGTAGTTGCAACTAAATGCTTCAAATAAAACTTTGAATATCTTCAAAAGATCTGAATCCGCAAGCCGTGTAAACATTAGCAAATCCAGTGAATAGTTCTTCCTGTCATTAAGCATTCATTATATCAACTCAGTAACATTTCAACATGAGGTTGTTTTCCTGTGAACTGATAAATACATGCTTTGAAGCAGTGTGCTTCAGAAGATTAATAAACAGACAGAAAAGGGTTTTAACACTGGAATTGTAACATCAGTGTACCAAACAATTTAACTCTTTCTTTCTGTCTACCTGCTAGTTGTATTTCCAGGAGAGAGATCCCCAAATTCCAGCAGAAATGTGGTCAGCTAATCCCTGCACCAGGGTTTGACCGTCTTTGAGACTAGATATTGAATCCGTCATCATCTCAGACCTGCATGGACCCAAAATTGCTGTGGAATTTAAAAGAACACGTCTGTACTTTGCACAGTGGTGCTAGCAATCCTGAAAGCTGAATTTTGTATGTATCCATTATTCTTTCTAAAGATCAGGTCCTTTTACTGCTTCATGCATACAAACATATTGTGTTTGAAATGCATAAAATGGCGTATATTTGCATATATTTTCTTTGATTATTCATTGAACTGTTCTCAATCAAAGAAAGACTTTAGGCTTTGGTATCTCAGAACAACACGAGAAGTAGAAAAACACGAGAAATTAGTTTATTTTCTGTATACTTAGAGTTTTTTTATTTCTCTAGAATATCTACTTAGGATTGATGTCTGTGCTTCAGTTATAATTACGTGCCATGTTTTTTCTAATGTGCTGCTATGTAGAACTCTTTAGAAGTCTCTTGTATCTTGTAATGTTTTGTGCCTAAAGTCCTAAACAACATTAGGAGCTGCTATCTTATGTCTTTGACATATTTTCTCAGGTCTGTACACACACAGCAGCCCAGAACCATTTTGATATGAACATTTGAGATCTTTAACTTTTAATTGCATCATTATATCATTAATTCTGTATGTAACAGTCTCTTGAATAACAATGTTGTGTCCGTGTTGGAAGGATGAGGGGGGTTACTTTGTTTTACTTGTTTATCAGCATTATTATATTCAGGCTGGATTCATATTCAACGTAAAACATTGCATGTACAAAAATAAAATAATAGACCAGTTAAATGGAAAATTTGAAGTTTTATTTGCGTCTTGATGCAAAATTGCCATTAAAAACTAATAATAATCACAGATATAAAATAAGTTATTTAACATGTTACTTAATATCATAGTTAGAAAATATGAACTTGTCTAAACAATTAAGTAAGATTTTGCTCTAAATAAGATGATTTTATTTCAAAAGCAGGAGAAAAGATTTTTTTTTTTACTGTCAAATGGGTAAAATCGTGTAAATCTGTAAATGTTGTCTGCTGGAGGTTTCTGTAACTCATGATCACGTGATCACACAAGACAGACTTCCTTACTGACACTTTTTGTTTTTACTTGCTCATTTTAAAACGTTATCGTCCTGTAGATTTTCCCTGAATCCCGTATATTTGCCGATTATAATGTGCATGTAAACTGGATAATGACTCCGGTTCAGAATATGTGACTGCGGTAAAGTGAATTTCATATGCGCACTTCCGTGTTCAATAACTTTGTTCGTATGCATAAAAAAGCTGGTTTCGGTTAATTATCATTACCGATTATACTTACCTATTTATTATGCTTAGCTTATTATGAGCATAAAATTCAGCACATTTTTTTCTGCAGAAGTCGATGTTTTTTAAAAACTGCTAAAAAAAAAAAGCTAAAGATGTGACGTCACCTGTACCCGAGGGACCGTGTATAAATTATTTCGGGATATTATTATTTTAGGGATATTTTCGTGACGACCGTATAAGGTATTTTTTTGTGATGAATGTCATTTTGAATTAATGAAAGTAGATAAATGTAAGAAAAACAAGTTTGCTAAAAACTTGTTTCCAGGTCTGCAGGAAGGAAACCCTCCTTTTGTAGACTGTATTTCCTCCCCCTTAAGGATAATACCATTAAAAAAATAAATCAAAATAAATTAACAAACGTATGCAAAATAGCGAAACTCTGAATAATAAAACTGTATAAAATGAATAATTACTGACATTTATTGAGAATGGGATATGATTGTTTACAAATTACAGTTTATGTATCTATTCATTCTTCATTTCCTAAGCAGCTTTTCTAAGGATCATTATAGTGCCATTTTTATTGTTGCTAAAAGAAAATCTATACCATTAGAAGACGTACAAAATAAAGCTGATATGTGCATGTTGGTTAAAATGGCTATAACAGTTTTTAGACGGTCCCTATCTCTTCTACCACATTAAATTAAACGTGGGGTATTTAACCAATATTTGCCCATTTTGATCGATTGTATAGAAAGCAGTTGGTTTTCATAAATGTTGGAACTTGCAAACATTAACCTTCTTGCATATATTAGAAAGTTATTAAGTGCGAATATGCGAAAATGAAACCAGCTTGAGCGCAGTGAAACAGTCTGTGAATGTCACTAAGAAGCGAAAGTACTTTTTTAAAGCGTTTCCTTTTAACATTAACTTGACTTTTAACTGATACCGGTGTTTATGTTTTGAGACAAATAAAGATGGACAACCTTACATATTAATAAACGAGTAACGTTGATCAAGGTGAGTGTTGAGACCCGTGTTTTTAATAATAACCAGAAAAGTAACACGTACAGTTTCACAAAGCTAGTGTAACTTTTGGTGTTATTACTCAATCAGTTAAACACACTGAGCATTATTTTTACTGCACACAGTTCCTTAAAATCTACTTTCGTTATAATAAATGTTAGGCTTAAATTCAGGTGAAATTGAATTATTGATGTTCTTTGCGTATGTTTAGGTGTCTGACTATGGAGCCCAGCTGTGTGTCTATGAAGAGCGATCAGTCAATGGAAAAACCATTGAAATTTAAAGATGAACACACATCTCCTCATCTGAGGTACAATTCTGAGTTGTCAATACCTTATACATTTATATAATCGTTTATTATAGCATATAATACACACACATTTGGTTTAAGTGTTACAGTAAAATAAGTAATCCATTATTTCAGTGTCTTACCAGAGGAATCCAGCCAGACTGTAAACCGTGACCAGACTATCACTTATTTCAGGTAAAAGAAAAAGTGTATTTTTACATGCGTGTTACATGTATTCAGTGTATATTTTAAATTGAATTACAGTGTATTGAATTAACGTGCTGATCTCTGAAGCTTAAAGCTATAATTAAAGCTTAAACTATTAAATAAAAAAAAATGTTTTGCATTTTGTGGATGATGATTGAAATGTTGGTAAAATGGCTACTGTACCTGTAGCTACTGTACATACTGTACATACATCAGACATTATGAATGACAAATTGACATTATTAGATGGACATGTTGATTTGTTTACTCTTTATGACTCTCATCCATCTAGATTTTGTGATTATTTTATTATTATTGTAATTTTACAGTCCAGACTCTGAACTTGTTGAAAGTCAAACTTTCAAATCAAACCTGAGGAAGAGGTTTGAATGTTTGTATGAGGAAACATCAAAGCAGGGAAACCCAACACTTCTGAATGAGATCTACACTGAGCTGTACATCACAGAGAGCGAGCGTGAGATCATTAATGAGCATGAGGTGAGACAGGTTGAGACACAGTCCAGTAGGGCATCCACAGGAGACACACCAATCAAATGCAACGACATTTTCAAACCTTTACCTGCACAAGGGAAACCCATCAAAACTGTGCTGACAAAAGGAGTCGCTGGCATTGGAAAAACAGTCTCTGTGCAGAAGTTCATTCTGGACTGGGCTGACGGGGAAGCAAATGAGGACATCCACCTTATATTTCCTCTTCCTTTCAGAGAGATCAATTTGATGAAGGGCAAAAAACTCAGTCTTTTAGATCTTTTTTCTGTTTTCTTTCCAGAATCAAAAGAAATGGAAATATTCTTTGATAAATATAAAGTGTTGTTCATATTTGATGGTTTGGATGAATGCCGTTTGTCTCTGGATTTTGACAGCAGTGTGAGGTTGTGTGATGTTAGTGAACCGGCCTTGGTTGACGTGCTGCTGACAAACCTCATCAGAGGGAATCTGGTTCCCTCTGCTCTTATCTGGATCACCTCCAGACCAGCAGCAGCTGATCTCATCCCCACTGAGTGTGTGGATCGAGTCACAGAGGTACAAGGCTTCAGTGAGCCTCAGAGAGAAGAATACTTCAGGAAGAAAATCAGTAATAAGAGTCTGGCCAATAGAATCATCTCCCACCTGAAGTCATCAAGGAGCCTCTACATCATGTGTCACATCCCAGTGTTCTGCTGGATTTCAGCCACTGTTCTAGAGAGAATGTTGAGTGAAGCAGAGAGCGGAAAGATCCCCAAGACGCTCACTCAAATGTACACACACTTTCTGATCATTCAGACAAACGTCAAACGGAAGAAGGACTATGAGAAGAGCATGAAAGATGAAGACATGATCTTCAAACTGGGAAAACTGGCTTTTGAACAGCTTGAGAAAGGCAATCTGATCTTCTATGAGCAAGATCTGAGAGACTGTGGTATCGATGTAGCAGAAGCGTCGGTGTACTCAGGATTCTGCACTCAGATCTTCAGAGAGGAGCTTGGACTGTACCAGAGTAAAGTGTACTGCTTTATTCATCTGAGCATCCAGGAACATCTAGCAGCCCTGTATGCGCATCTCTGGTTAACAGTAAAACGCAGTAATGTTTTTAATACTTTCTCTTTTGGTAATTGGAGACTATTGATATATGCTCTCATGCGTTCCTTACCTCACCTGCATGAGTCAGCAGTAAACAAGGCCTTAGACAGCAAGAATGGCCATCTGGATCTCTTCCTTCGTTTCCTTCTGGGTCTCTCACTGGAGTCTAATCAGACTCTCCTACAGGTTATACTGACAAATACAGGAAACAGCTCATACAACACAGTGACAACAGTGACGTACCTTCATCAGAAGATCAGGGAGAATCCATCTCCAGAAAAATTCATTAATCTTTTCCACTGTCTGAATGAACTGGGAGACCATTCACTAGAAAACCAGATCCTAAATTATCTGCAAAATGGAGGAATAAAACAAGCCAAGCTTTCCTCCTCACAATGGTCAGCTTTAGTTTTTGTGCTGTTGACCTCAGAGAACAAGCAAGATGTTTTTGATCTGAAAAGGTTTGTTGGAGACCCAAGTACAGCAGATGAATTTCTTCAGAACCTGCTGCCTGTGGTTCAAGAATCCAGATCAGCTCAGTAAGTATCACCAAGAACAGAAAATTCGTAAGACTTCATCCAGCTTACTTGCAACTTGATGTGTTGCAGCCATGTTTTCACTGCTGGTTGTAATTCGTCTTAGCTTTTTAATCTCTCTGCAGGTTGACTGATTGTGGTGTTACAGCTAAAGGCTGTGCTTCTCTAGCTTCAGCCCTGACCACAACCTCCTCACAGCTAAGAATGTTGCTTCTGGCTAAGAATAAACTAGGAGATTCAGGAGTGAGGATCCTTTCTGCTGGACTGGAGAATCCAAACTGTAAACTAGAGGTTCTGAGGTAAAATCATCTTGCTCACACATTTTCAGGGAAAATTCTAGAAAAACAGATTTTTATTGCATCTGGTTTTATTTTATCAGGTTGTTTTTAATCTCTTTCCAGGTTGGAGTGTTGTGATATCAGAGATGAAGGTTGTGGGGCTCTGGCTTCAGCTTTGAAATCGAACCCGTTACACCTGAGAGAACTGTATCTTACCAAGAACAAACTAGGAGATTCAGGAGTAGAGCTGCTCTCTGAGGGACTGGAGAATCCTCTCTGTAGACTGAAGATTCTGAGGTACAATAATCTTCCTCTGAAAGAAAATGTAGTCTTTAATACTTTTTAGGATGTGGGGATGCATTTACAGAGGTTGTGTCAGAATGACAAGTGTAAACCACATATGTAAATCTCTCAGAAGAAATCACACACACACACACACACACACACACACATACACACACAGATGTTTTCTAATCTATACAAATGGGACATATTGTTTTACACAGCTAGCTATAAACACTATAACTCAACCTTAATCTAATTTTAACCCTAACCCTAAAATCAAGTCTTAACCCTGAAACAGCCCTTTAAAGGGGTATCAGAAAGTAAGGACCAGACAAAATGTCATCACTTTACTCTTTTGGCCTCACAACCAGTTTTTGGTATAACTAGTTACACTGGTCCTCACAAAGATGGAATGCTGTTTTGCTAACACTGTGAATGTTTTTAAAACCCTTTACTCTTCCTTTAAAATACTTCTTCTGTTGAACTAATCTGTCTTTTTTGAACTGAGAATGAAGAGTGTGTTATTGATCTTTGCAGGCTCATACATTGTGATATCACAGCTGAAGGTTGTACTGCTCTGGCATCAGCTCTGAGGTCAAACCCGGCACACCTGACAGTTCTAGATGTGTCCTGGAATAAACTAGGAAACTCAGGAGTGGAGCGGCTCTCTAATGAACTAGAGAAATCAACCTGCAACCTGGAGACACTTTGGTAAAATATTCCTCATGTTTCTCTTCCTCTTTAAATTATGAATCACTGATGGATGGTACACACTTAAAGTCACACTTAAAGTGTAAATGTGATTACAAAATGTGATACCAAGTGATGCTAGAGCTGTTCTCAGACCCAATTTGCATGATTGTTCTGTGCAGGCTGATAAACTGTGACATCACAGCTGAAGGTTGTGCTGCTCTGGCTTCAGTGCTGACCTCTGACCCCTCACACCTTAGAGAACTGGATCTTAGTGGGAATAATCTAGGAGATGCAGGAGTAAAGCTTCTCTGTGATGGACTACAGAATTCAAACTGTAAACTGGAGACACTTTGGTACAGTAAAATCATCATAATCGTTAAAACATCTGACGGGAATGTAAAGTTGAGATTCCTGTGTGGAGATTGATGTGTGTATGATGAACTCTGCAGGTTGAGGGGTTGTGGGCTGACATATGAAGGTTGTGTTTCATTGGCCTCAGCGCTAAAATCAAACCCTTCACACCTAAGGAAACTGGATCTGTCTCAAAATAATACAGGACGCTCAGAAGCAAACCCGCTGTGTGTTCTGAAAAGGAATCCACATTATAAGCTGGAGATGCTGTTGTGAGTAGAGCTCTTTTATAAACCTTCATGTCATTAGTTTAATTAAAATGATTGGTTTTAGTCACTGCTGTGGTGCACTTTTGGTTACAGTTAATCTAATGCAGTAATGTTATATACATGCTATCTGTGTGTTTTTAGTACCAGCAGGACTTAGATGTCCAGATCTTCTCTGGATCAGCCAACATCTGATGGCATCTTTATATCTTTTCTGGACCAGCATGTACAGTATTGTAACTATATTAAACCCTTTTTGATAGTTTTTATATAAAAATATATTTGACTGTAATTTTTCCATGAAGGCAAATAAAGTAATAAATCTTTTCTACCGTTAATTAACCGCAGACCTGTTTTCCTCAGTCATGTAAGCGGAAACAAATTCAAGACAAGCTTCAGTAAGAAAAAAATATTTTTACCTTCCCAGCTAACAG